>NWSH02000560.1:11487726-11509006 GCA_002382865.2 Heliothis virescens
AATGATTTGCTTGCTTGCAGAAATTCGCTTCATCTCTTTTGTTTTTCGACAGATCTCATATGATAGAAAGAAAGAAAGAATGAAATTCGCTCTCTCTCATTCCAACTAAGTATTCGTTCGGTGGAGTGATAGAGAAACAATGAATATGAAAACTATCGAAAACGTAAGACATAAAACCGCCAAAATCTGCAATGATTGGCTTGCTTGCAGAAATTCGCTTCATCTCTTTTGTTCTTTCGACGGATCTCGTATGATAGAAAGAAAGAAAGAATGAAATTCGCTCTCTCTCATTCCAACTAAGTATTCGTTCGGTAGAGTGATAGAGAACGAATGAATATGAAAACTATCGAAAACGTAAGCTATTAGATTTGGTTAGGTTGGTTGTCGGATTTAGTTGGTTTCAGATTTTAGATTGTTCGTTTTCGTTATCGTATAACCGATTCTTTTAAGTTTTCTAAAATCAGTTTTCTCATATTGAAATATCGATACGATATGATTTCTGACAGCAATCGGATTTCAGATTCGTTTTGATATATCGGTCTCATGCCTAATGAACTGTGACATTATTAAAAACTTGGAATAGGTATTGTATATCATTCAACAATCCCTACTAGAGCATAATAAACTAACACAGGTCTACTAAAAAAGTAGGGTAAGTAAGGTATCTTCAAGATATGTCTCGCCAAAATTTCATATTTTTCGTATTCTAACTTTTAGGAAAAAGAAATTACAATAAAATTTAAGTGCAATTAAGATTTGATGATCAGAAGATTATTAGGATGTTTACCATTTTTCTACCAGACAGCGTAACGCTAAAGTCAACATCATCATGCTGCCCTGTTCCCAACTCAACAACATTTCATACATAAGTCATATTGAAAATTACCTGTATTACTTTTCTTGAACACGCTGAATTTGAGCAAGTTAGCCTTCTTGAGGGTCTCGCTCTGCCGCAGCCTCTTCTCCTCAAACTTGGAGAATGACGAGTGGGAGGTCACCTTCAGTCCCCGGTCCGGTTTCTTCTGCTCCGGCTTCGGGAGAGTTGCTGATGATGCTTTTTCTGATTTACAGGAAATAATTGCGTTATAGAGAGAATGAGGAGCATGGTGGTAACTTTGTTTCGGAACAGGTGTCCAAGATACGACGCTCCGCAGTCCAAAATTCTATCAAGCTTTTTATATGGATAAAGCTTGAAGGACTATACAGTATACAGCGGTGCGCTTTTGAACAATTTATGCAAATGCTGGTTATTTGCATTTTACTCTGAACAAACAATTGCAACAAAAGTGAGAGATAGTCGTGATAAACACGGAGTGTGCTGCGTTTAACATAATAGTATAATAACGAGATATTACTACGTAGGTACTAAGATTTATACAGCTTCTAGGGACAATGCACGATGACACGTGTTCTAACGGCCACTCCCAATATTCTATCTATCTGTTCATTTGCTTACTAGAGATAGAAATTTGGCCTTAACTTCTTGTATAGGGCTTATGTCACAATTCTATCTCTAGTAAGTAATGGAAATTGTAATATCCACATGATATTACAAATGTGAGTTCCTTTGTGACTCTGTATTGCTTTCAAGTTCCAAAACATTGGAGGCCTTTAAGCTATTTATTAGTTCGCCGTCATTGTCCTCGATGAACCCGAATAAAAAAATATAAGTAGGTACTTATTATGTCCCATATTGTTCTACTGTTTTCTCTCCTATCAAGATACTTTTTTTATCTTAATCAAATATTTTGGTTAGCTTTTGCAACTTGAGAAAAAATATTTAGTTCGAATTGAGAATCTCCTTCTTTTTGGAAAGTCGTAAAAAAGGCCAAATATAAACGACTTTGAGTGGGACAACAACTAAGCAATACCTACAAAAACAGGTGTGCTAACAGTAGAAAATAATAAAAGATTATATTTATTATACCTCCCAAAAGTGCCTCTCAATAATGTACTCCTATTTTATGTATTTTCATAATACATATTTTATTCATATTACATATTTTATTTTTTTCATTGAAAACCACCTTAAGATACCTACCTACATCTTTCCCCTATTCTGCTCATACCAAATTATTATAGCTAATTTATTCTCAATGTATGACCAAATTTTGAGAACTAACTCACAGATGAAATAATCACCTGATTTCAACAACAAACAGACATTATTTCCTACATAACATCACGTAATCGGGCGCACCTCGGTGTTACCTTGACGGTCCAATCACTCATTATCTCATGTTATGTGAAAAACCATATTTATCACAATGATAACTATGGAAGGTGAAGTTCACATTATCTAAACAGTTACAGTTAAACACCTTTACCTTTAGTTAAAGATTATCTGTTAGATTATATTCTATTTGATATCCATCATGTTACACAATTGTTGCGAAAGAACCTGTTTTTGTAAACAAATTATGACGTGATTTGATTTGCTTCAGAAGTGTAGGAACAAAGTCCTCACAATGGAGAATTTTCATTATTTTAAATATTCAAAGAAACCAAAATAAAACCAGTTCATAGCAAAAATAAGGAAATCTGTCCCTCTCATAATCTTGGTTAGAATAAATCAATTATTGATTTGATTATAATTAAATATAATATCAACACTTCACTAATTTGGGAGAATAATATTATTTCATAAAATAGCACTAAAATTGGCTCATCTATTGGGATCTTCTATGCCACAGACAGATAGCACACATTTGCAGATTATAAAATAAAACCCCTTTTATTATAAAAAAAAGTTAAAATTCAATATTAGCTATTATATAGGGTAAATACATACATAGTAAGCAACATAGGAAAAACCAAGATGCAAACAAAAGAGTAAATATAAGTGTTTATAAGTAGTTACTAGAAAATTAATTATCTTGATGACGTCATTATTTTAATAAAGCTAATATGCAACTTGTTTCATGCAATAGACAAAGAATTTCACCCCACCCCTCAACTTTGGGATTTTTTTTAATTAGGTAAGTACTGCATTTGTTTATGAACTGATTTGAATTTTTGATACACTATTAAAACTACATAACAATAAAAACTCTAATTAGGGTATCCCTGAGTGATGACACCACACTTAACCAAATATTGTTTAGAAATTACCGAAACAAAACAAGCACATTCAAATCCCACTTAGCCAATTTTCACAAATGTTTATTAAAACAATATTAATTGCACATCTAAGTGTATTGATCATCTCTCCACTGATACTGGGGTAATATACTAGCTTCTGCCAGCGATATCCCTCGCTTCGTATATTGAACCAAAGCAACTAAGGCAAGTTTTAGTGTGAAAGAGTAACAAACGTCCATACACACTTTCACATTTTTAATATTAGCAAGATAACTAATATCAATAGTCTAAGGTTATTCTAATAAAGTAATTAATTTATTGACTTCCTAAGCCTCTGTTGTTATCATAATATATTTGTATTTTAATAAGCTTACACACTTATGTACTTATGACTTATTTCTATTCGCTATAAAACTCAATTAGTTGTCTAGACATATTATCTTATAATTATGTGTGATAAATAGTTAAATATGTATAGATACTCCTAATAAAACTAGAAACATACTCTACATAACTATAAAATTGACATTAAGAAACAAATTAATAAAATAAATTTTGTTTTCATTGTTTTGTAATTTACCTAAGTTAGTTTAATTTATTTTTGTGTATTTATAAATGAATTGACTACAATTTCGGTATAGTGTGCTTTAAGTAAATTATAATAAATGCTGTTCCATTACTCAGATAACAAATGGACCATGTTTTGTTGAAGCAAAAACAATATGAATTTTTTATTAGTTGGTTGTTGTAACATTCATACAAAAATTCCTATGTTGGAACAAAGAAATATGAATGTAAGTAAGAATGTATGACTCACCGGCCTTCCTCTGGCGTTGCATCTGTTCCCGGTGACACTTGGAGCAGTACCCTTGCCACTGCGGGTTGCCAAAGTAGTCACAGCCATTCTTGCACTTCAGGTCACTCTGGTCTATCCGCAGAGACGGCATCTTGGACGCAAACATCATATACTTGTAAGACCTCTGGAGATTCGGACCAAACCACATAGTCACAGTTGCAATTTACGATACAATATGACTTTGATAGACCCTCAACTATTTTAGGTCAAATTGGTCAATCATTTATTTCTTAATGGCGGGCAATGACCGAACAATATTAAATCTACAATTTAGTCAACTTTTAATGCTCTGCACTCGAATAATCTCCCATCAATTGCAATTACGTTATTTTCAGCCCATGTTTGGCAATGTACGCGAAATAAGAGCGGTTTTTCGCGGAAAACAGTATTCATTTCAGTGTGCAACGGTAACGGTGGCCGTTCGACGATTTCCTCCGTTATATAGTCACCGCTTATCGTGAAAATGTACTTATTCGAGTATCTGATAACCAAATGAATCTATCTAAACGTAGCTTCGTGTTTAATATTTACGTAGTGTTCTATACGACTCTCTGATATGTAATAGTAAAAGACACTTACCTTTGCTATTTTAACAACTAATGGTTTCTATATTGTATTATTTCACTAAAATAAAACGAATAAAACATCGACACAACAAATAATTATTATAATTTGACTGACATGACATTACTGCTTGACACAAATACTCTGACATTACAATGAATGACACATACTTTGACATTAGTTTTTTTAAGCTGTCGATATATGATGACAAAGGAATGTTGATTAGGAATAGCTTATCTAAAATATTTTCATACTACAAATAAAATTCACTTTCATAGTTCACTATCGGCGCATTTTTCTGAATGTTAAATTGATTCTCGCACCTATTAGCTTTTTCCGTGCCGGCAAAGAGTGATACCAGATCTCATTTGTAGGCGGATTCATGAGAAGTATACTGCCATGCTCCAATTCTATTTTCACTGCAAATAAAAATCTGATTATTCATCTAATCGTCGAATACATTTCTTGAATAAAATTCTTATTTCCGATAGCCTCCATGAATATCATCAAAATGACGTCTAGTCAATGAATGAACAGTTGCTATGGTAATGGAAAAATAAACAAGCAACGTTGTTTACTTTTGCTCTCGCATCCTATTTATTCACAATTGATTAACATGGATATGACAATGCAAATTAAAGATGGGCAGTACACAAAAACTATCTATACGATGGTAAGAAAATATAATTTATTCTAAAAAATACATTTCACATGGACCTTTCATATTTCTCGGAGTCCTGAGTCTCTTTATCGATATTTTTTAATGAATTCTTGTAAGCTTGTTTCAAAAGGTACGTTAAAAATGGGTCTCGCCTACTATTTGCCCAGCTTCGGCAAGCGTTAACTATTCTGTGGTCAAGACAGAGTCTACATAGGGATATCGGGTTGCTCAGGTAACAGTTAACCTACTCCATGTAAAACATTGGTTCTCGGCTGCATCTGGCTAAACTGACAGCGATGCTAACACATTTGAGAAAAAGCTAGGAAGGTGATAAAATTCCAATTAAGTACTTAGATGTAAGTACATACCAATCTAGGTGTAAATGCAATACTGGCACCTAAACAATACCTAATAGCTTGGGGATACGCATGTAGATACACGAAGAACGTGCTCGCTTACATTGTTATATACAGAGGACGACTAACATAGTTTCGTTATCACTCAAGAACTCCTTTTAAGCTGGTATAAGCTATTTTTAGTACTTTTGGATTAAATTTAAAACAATAATGAAACTCCCGTTTCCCACACGTAGTTAGTAGGTAGGTGGTTATTAGGTACGACTTCTACATTTCAGAAGTGAATTCATTTGTCTATGATCACAGTCGAGTGGCCCATCCTTCACTGTTCATCCCGCCAAGACAGAAGACTTAAAAATCGTCTCATAAAAAATATTTAGGTACTTACTTATATTATACTTAGTTGTTGAGAATTAAATCCGAAAGTGTAAAGTAACCCTACAACTCTCAAGTGCTGATCTTTAAAACACTCGAGCTGTGAAGTGGTCAAATGAAGGGTTTTGTCGATATCACGTGATCAGCATGCATGTGAAAGCATGGACATGAACGATTTTACCATGAAATCTCGCTTTACTTCCAAAATATGAACTTTTTACCGAATATGCCTGTTCCACCATACAATACAATATATCACAATAAAAACTCGCGCCTTCGACCTCCAAAAATAGCGGAAGAACATGTATTCCGCGAAAATAATTAGACGATAACACGCCTAGCCCATTGAACATCACAAATGACATAATCAAATGGTTTATCTACCTATTATTTAACTAAACCATCAATATACACGAGGAAACGGCTTCCAAGGCTAAAAAAATGCGAAAAAATATATAAAACGAAAATTATCTGCAAAACATTACCGTCGTTAAAAAGATTACAAGTAGGTACTTATTGGAATTAGTGCACGAACGCGAAATTCGTATAACGATGGATCGATTAGATTAACGACAATCACAGATAAACATAAGTAATACAAATTATACCTACCACATTCAATTTAATGTTTACTCGACATTTCGTTAAGTTGAATCACCCTAGCTAGAGTTTTGCTGAATAAATGGAAATATTTGAATATGCGTTTTGCCGAGCTGTACCTAAATGTCGTTCTTCCCATAACGCAACGAGTAGGACCCAGTCCCCAGAGACGAGAGATTACCATCCACGGTCCCAAACTGGGCAAGTCAAAGAAACAAATCAACAAAGAAATACATATTTCCTTTCTTTTTAAGTATCGGATCTTGCTAAAATGGTTTACGTGCCATGGAAAACCAAGGTTGTTACAGACAGGATATTAGTGGACAATAACAATCCAAATTATTGAAGACTAGCTTAATTGTGCCAATTTCGTTACTGATACCCAGATAGCGTTTAATGCCCCTCCTTTATCTAAAGAATTAATATACTAATATTTAAACCGATAAGAATGATAGGCAAATCTGATGTTACAAAGTAAAGAAAATGCACTGTAAGTAGGTAAACCTAAATGATTCATGCTCCAGAACCTAAACATGTCAAATTTTGCAGGAGACGCAGTTAAGCGCATCCTCTACAATTATACTAAAATACGACTTTATGATTTAATATATTATAACAACTTACATAAAAGGAAACAAACCTTGAATTGTTTACATATTTCACAATAGATTCAATCAGTTCATAATCATCATGATAACTAACTCAAGTTCTAGACAAAGGCGCACGCACGACTCTCGTTGGTGAGACATAACACGAACACCTAAGTTAAGGATGACAAATACTTCGATAACCTATTTTCAACTTCATAAGGACATTTATGTGAGACTTATCGAGGCACCTCAACCGATAAACAATGAAAAGAGACAGTTAGCGGTGACGTGTCACATCCTTTTTGTGTTCCACTTACAATTTGAATAATCTAATTAGATAATCGTTGAAGAAGTCCGTTAGAACTCAATTTATCATCGTAAGACGTCAACGTAATCGATAGATTTTGTAATAATGCTCTTTGAACTACTTTCAGATAAAGGAAGCAAGATATGATGAAGCCATCAAGGCTCTCAATGACGCCATCAACTTCAGCCCCAACCGCGCCGGACTGTCCCTGCTTGGGTACTGCTACTTTAGAACACAGTCTTTCATTGAAGCAGCTAATTGCTACGAACAGTTATCAGCTATGCATCCTGATATTCCCGAATATAAGCTGTACTTTGCCCAATCGCTTCACGAAGCTTCAATGTATGATGAGTCGTACAAAATCACAATGCAAATCACAGCCCCCCAACTTGAGAGGAGGGTCATTAAATTGCAATCTGCTATTAAGTACGGTGAGGAAGATACGATAACGGCTAAAGGACTCGTCGATTCGTATCCGCAAGAGGATCCGGACAAAGACATAAACCTTGGTTGCTTGCTGTTCAAGGAAAATCAATACGAAGAGGCATTACAGAAGTTTTCCCGAAGCCTCAACGTTGTGGGGTTTAATGCACATCTTCATTACAACATCGCTCTATGCTACTTCAAACTTAAAGAATACCCTCAAGCATTGAAGCATATTACTTTAGTAATTGAAAGGGGAATTAGGGATCATCCTGAGCTAGCAGTAGGCATGCAAGCGGAGACTTCAGAAGTGAAGTCTGTTGGAAATACGCTGACCCTTCATGAAACTGCTCTCACTGAAGTATTCAATCTGAAAGCAGCTATTGAATTTCAGTTGAAGAACATAGAAGCGGCGCGTGAAGCTCTTAGCGACATGCCACCCAGACATGAACACGAGCTAGACGCAGTTACTCTGCATAATATCGCATTAACTTCAATAGACATAAAGCCAACAGATGGTTTTGAAAAATTACATTTCTTACTTCAACAAGATCCTTTTCCAGCGGAAACATTCGCCAACCTACTGTTGCTGTACTGCAAGTTTGAATATTTCGATCTAGCAGCAGACGTGCTAGCTGAAAATGCACAGTTTACATACAAGTATTTGACCCCATACCTGTATGATTTTTTGGACGCAATAATAACCAGCCAGACATCTCCAGAAGAGGCATTCCAAAAATACGAAGACATTGCTTCGAAACATGCGGAACAACTGAGAAAGCTAACCAAAGTGGTCCAGGAAAGTCGCTCCCAAGGAGACAACGATCAAGTGAAAAAAGCAGTCGTTGAATATGAGGAAGCTTTGGAGAGATACATTCCTGTGGTCATGGCTCAAGCAAAGATCTACTGGGATATGGAAAACTATGGACAAGTAGAGAAGATTTTCCGCAAGTCTGTCGAGTTCTGCAACGAATCGGATGTCTGGCGGCTGAACGTGGCTCACGTGTTGTTCATGCAAGAAAATAAATATAAGGAAGCAGCCAGCTTCTATGAGCCTATTGTTAAAAAGCAGTACGATAATATTTTAGATGTCAGCGCAGTTGTTTTAGCTAACCTTTGTGTATCTTACATTATGACGTCACAAAATGAGGAGGCCGAGGATATCATGAGAAAAATAGAAAAAGAGGAAGAGCAACAAATATTTGAAGATCCTCAAAAGAAATTCTATCACCTCTGCATCGTGAACTTAGTCATAGGCACATTGTATTGTGCGAAAGGAAACTACGAATTTGGTATTTCAAGAGTCATAAAATCACTTGAACCTTTTAACAAACGTCTGGGTACGGACACTTGGTTTTACGCCAAGCGATGCTTTTTATCCTTCCTGGAAAACCTAGCTAAGCACTTGATTGTTGTTAAAGATAACACTATAAAGGACTGCCTTCAGTTTCTCGAAGGTTGCGAGACATACGGGCGGCGAGTGAGTACTGTTATCGAGAACCCTTTTCAAGAAGAAGACGCCCACACTAAGGCTAAGCAGACAGTGACGTATGAAGCGAGACTGTTACGCTACATGTTTTATAAGCTTAAAAATATCGATGACTCTGTCACTATAAATAAGTACGAAGATTTAAAATAAATTCTTACCTGGAGGTATTGGCTTTTTATCCTTGCCTGGCTTTCTAGCGTCTCTATGTTTTAATACAAAAGTCCTTTCTTGTCCTAAGGATATTGATGCGATGGGACATGTAGGATCTAACTCCGGTTCGTTATCTCTGTGCTCGCCCATGTGATCATTTCCATTTCTGTATCTATGTTTGGATTAATAAGATAACAAGACATTATTCGAAACAATCGTAACATCAAGTTTATTATAGCGAGCAGTGCTGGAGTGTGGCCAATAGGTTCGTTGTATAAAGGTACTTTTAAAGCTGTAGTCTTTAGGTATCCCACGAGCATCGTCACGGTTGGAAGACGTTGGACAGAGGTCTCCCTCAAGCTAAGGGGAGTCGACCATACTCACCGCTCTTGGTATGCGTGTTGGTGAGCGAGCCTGTGGTAGCCCAATTTATTACAACTTCTATTAGGAAATCGTTGCCCGTTATGTAAAACTTACAAGCTATGGCAAGGATTACATGAATTATTGAAATAGATAAGTAATCTGATGACGCCTCTACCGATCACGTCAGTGAACGTTTGTTCTGTCGTTACTACGTGGACCATTATCAGGAGTAACGTTCTTAAGTCTGAGAGCATTTTGTTGCTCACCAGTTGCGATTAAGTCCCAAATATGTAACAGTTGAAATCTTTGATTTCTAGCCACCAGGGAGAATCCTCCGATTGGACATCACGAAATAATAAAACCGCACATTTTTACCGGTAGACTATTTGGGCAACTGTTCGAGCTACATTTATCAAAGGGGTTGACTATGTAAAACTTACTTGTTCACTAAAACGAAGTCGTATTTGATTCCTTTAAGAGCAGTGAGGAAGTCTCGCAAAGCCAGTACGGGTGCGGGCCACGGGAGGGCAGGTACAGTGACCCCTGAGTACGTATAAGTGATCCCTGGGTCCCCGTAAGCAACTTGCTGTCGCGGCAAAGGGTATACCTTGCCAAAAACTCTAAAAAAATATAAGGCCTGATACTAATGTGTGGGTGCTACGCATAATTCAGAATACAGTATTTTTTTATTTATTAACGTCCAGCGGTTGTGAAATATCATCCATATAAATGAGATATATGTTTAAGCTATACTTAGATGTAGTATTTCGAAGCATCAAGGCACGGCCCCACCGCAGTGCACGGAGAGACTACGCACGTTTATTAAGCTTCGCTTTGGAAGAAAATGTATGTGGTTGTGTCCACTGCAACCCACGTAGAGGCTACGCACGAATTGACGTCATTGATACATGCGTGGCTTGCTCGAATAGGCGGTTACATAGCTCAACGCTGTCAACGTGGGTCTACGTTTCCACNGGAAACATTCGCCAACCTACTGTTGCTGTACTGCAAGTTTGAATATTTCGATCTAGCAGCAGACGTGCTAGCTGAAAATGCACAGTTTACATACAAGTATTTGACCCCATACCTGTATGATTTTTTGGACGCAATAATAACCAGCCAGACATCTCCAGAAGAGGCATTCCAAAAATACGAAGACATTGCTTCGAAACATGCGGAACAACTGAGAAAGCTAACCAAAGTGGTCCAGGAAAGTCGCTCCCAAGGAGACAACGATCAAGTGAAAAAAGCAGTCGTTGAATATGAGGAAGCTTTGGAGAGATACATTCCTGTGGTCATGGCTCAAGCAAAGATCTACTGGGATATGGAAAACTATGGACAAGTAGAGAAGATTTTCCGCAAGTCTGTCGAGTTCTGCAACGAATCGGATGTCTGGCGGCTGAACGTGGCTCACGTGTTGTTCATGCAAGAAAATAAATATAAGGAAGCAGCCAGCTTCTATGAGCCTATTGTTAAAAAGCAGTACGATAATATTTTAGATGTCAGCGCAGTTGTTTTAGCTAACCTTTGTGTATCTTACATTATGACGTCACAAAATGAGGAGGCCGAGGATATCATGAGAAAAATAGAAAAAGAGGAAGAGCAACAAATATTTGAAGATCCTCAAAAGAAATTCTATCACCTCTGCATCGTGAACTTAGTCATAGGCACATTGTATTGTGCGAAAGGAAACTACGAATTTGGTATTTCAAGAGTCATAAAATCACTTGAACCTTTTAACAAACGTCTGGGTACGGACACTTGGTTTTACGCCAAGCGATGCTTTTTATCCTTCCTGGAAAACCTAGCTAAGCACTTGATTGTTGTTAAAGATAACACTATAAAGGACTGCCTTCAGTTTCTCGAAGGTTGCGAGACATACGGGCGGCGAGTGAGTACTGTTATCGAGAACCCTTTTCAAGAAGAAGACGCCCACACTAAGGCTAAGCAGACAGTGACGTATGAAGCGAGACTGTTACGCTACATGTTTTATAAGCTTAAAAATATCGATGACTCTGTCACTATAAATAAGTACGAAGATTTAAAATAAATTCTTACCTGGAGGTATTGGCTTTTTATCCTTGCCTGGCTTTCTAGCGTCTCTATGTTTTAATACAAAAGTCCTTTCTTGTCCTAAGGATATTGATGCGATGGGACATGTAGGATCTAACTCCGGTTCGTTATCTCTGTGCTCGCCCATGTGATCATTTCCATTTCTGTATCTATGTTTGGATTAATAAGATAACAAGACATTATTCGAAACAATCGTAACATCAAGTTTATTATAGCGAGCAGTGCTGGAGTGTGGCCAATAGGTTCGTTGTATAAAGGTACTTTTAAAGCTGTAGTCTTTAGGTATCCCACGAGCATCGTCACGGTTGGAAGACGTTGGACAGAGGTCTCCCTCAAGCTAAGGGGAGTCGACCATACTCACCGCTCTTGGTATGCGTGTTGGTGAGCGAGCCTGTGGTAGCCCAATTTATTACAACTTCTATTAGGAAATCGTTGCCCGTTATGTAAAACTTACAAGCTATGGCAAGGATTACATGAATTATTGAAATAGATAAGTAATCTGATGACGCCTCTACCGATCACGTCAGTGAACGTTTGTTCTGTCGTTACTACGTGGACCATTATCAGGAGTAACGTTCTTAAGTCTGAGAGCATTTTGTTGCTCACCAGTTGCGATTAAGTCCCAAATATGTAACAGTTGAAATCTTTGATTTCTAGCCACCAGGGAGAATCCTCCGATTGGACATCACGAAATAATAAAACCGCACATTTTTACCGGTAGACTATTTGGGCAACTGTTCGAGCTACATTTATCAAAGGGGTTGACTATGTAAAACTTACTTGTTCACTAAAACGAAGTCGTATTTGATTCCTTTAAGAGCAGTGAGGAAGTCTCGCAAAGCCAGTACGGGTGCGGGCCACGGGAGGGCAGGTACAGTGACCCCTGAGTACGTATAAGTGATCCCTGGGTCCCCGTAAGCAACTTGCTGTCGCGGCAAAGGGTATACCTTGCCAAAAACTCTAAAAAAATATAAGGCCTGATACTAATGTGTGGGTGCTACGCATAATTCAGAATACAGTATTTTTTTATTTATTAACGTCCAGCGGTTGTGAAATATCATCCATATAAATGAGATATATGTTTAAGCTATACTTAGATGTAGTATTTCGAAGCATCAAGGCACGGCCCCACCGCAGTGCACGGAGAGACTACGCACGTTTATTAAGCTTCGCTTTGGAAGAAAATGTATGTGGTTGTGTCCACTGCAACCCACGTAGAGGCTACGCACGAATTGACGTCATTGATACATGCGTCACTTGCTCGAATAGGCGGTTACATAGCTCAACGCTGTCAACGTGGGTCTACGTTTCTACTGGAGTACACGAATATGACCGTCGACTATGAACAGCTCACTTATCGCAGCGTAGCCTCTCCGTGCGCCGTGCCGCGCTATACATAGTCGTGTGTCATATTCGTGTATCCCAGTGGAAACGTAGACCCACGTTGTCAAACAAATGAATACACGCAGCTAAAATGCTCCGCGTGCCCGTGCACAGCATGCACCGCGGTGGGGCCGCGCCTTCAAGCGGTATGTCGCATTCGTATAAACATAAAAGCGTCAATACCTAAATATTTCATAAATAAATAACATTCTAAGAGTGTCCTACGTACTTTATTCTAGATAAGTCTCCAGTAAAATACTCCAAGGTGCTTTCGAGTTCCTGTAATAAATTACTTGCTACAGCACGTGGAATAGGCACAGCATATTCTAAATCGAGTCCCTCCTGTTTAATGGATTTCCAATTCACTAGATTAACGTCGATTTCTTTTAGTTTTTCCATCCCTACAAAAATATACAATTTAGTTGAGTAGATTTTGATTTAAAAGACAGGGCAACACTGATTCTCAAAGTTTTTTGTTATGGTGTTCTATATTATCTTTGGTTTCTTATTTGTTTACAAATAAATTGTTAAGCTTCAGAGCTGTGGTGTGAAGCCTATCGCGCCTCGAACTGGTTATAACAGAACAATGATAAAGTGAAGGATTAATGGTAATTATTTACTCACCAAGGTATTGTATAATAAAAGAATCACGACAGAAACTATTTCTTCATCGACACTGACAGTTTAGTCGTCGATATTTGAGGTTATAACCACGATGTTGCCATTTATTTATAATGTAAATGTAAATCTTAAAAAGGTAGTACTTAATGTATATTTCGAGGGTACTCGTAAAAAAAACTAAATAAAAATACCTGATAAATAAAATATCAATAATTTAACTCTCAAAATATATAACAATCAAAAACAAAACTTCTACAAAATCATGCACTCAATAACGGCGGTCTAGGCAAGCAGGGTCTGGGCTTAGTACTGGTTAACATATTTCTATTTTTCTGCATGAATTTTTGAAACGCTTCTGAACCCGTTAAGAAACCTTGTGCTGTTGTTGGGTAATCCACACCACTAAAGTGAGTTTTCAGCCGCTGCGATCTTGGTCTACTTTCATTTAAAATAGATCTTGAACTGAAAAAAATATGATAAACATGTAAGAAAATAACTAATCTAAATATTATCCCGAGAAACGTAAGGATAGCTATACACATAAGCGGGCCGGCATTATTCGGCACTTCTGGGCGATTAAATCGAATATAAGTATGTGGATGAATGTTCGTGCCGAACCCATGCCGTTCGGCTTTTAGCGATCAATTTTATTTCAGTAAGTGTTAAAAATGTGGGACAAAGACGACGTATTGTTAATTTCCGCAACTTTTGTTGTTATTGCTGGCTCTTTATTGCGGAAAACTCCGAGGATTTTGGGTGCTAAATAGCCTTCAAAATCGTGACTAGGTGCCTATCGAACCCGAAGGTAGTTCTCGATCAGCACAAGCCGAATGAAGCCGAACGTAATGTAGTTGTTAGTACGGGTCGGCTTTGTCGTTACACATTTGCCGCCGAATCGCATGATTTGTCGACCCGAATTAATTATAGGCAACAACAAAAAAATATCCAAGGTGAAATATATGATTTCTTGTAGATAATTTGATACTGAATAAAAGTCCGGAACATAAAATTGGTCTAGCACGTCGGGATTTGGAGATAAACCATGCTTATAGTGCTAAAAACGCGATTTTTAACGATATTTAACGTTAATTTTTGGAGGACAAAAAAAAATTATAGTATTTTTTACCTATACCATCATATAGTACTACTTTCCCCGCGTTCAATCCATTTTAATTTATATTTTTACGACTTTTCTTTCCCAAGATATAGCATTTTATATCTACATCGGAGTTTTTCATACTAATAGGTCAAATAGAATATAGGGGAGATCGAACTACCGCAGCTGAAAACGTATAGTACGTCAATGAAAACTCGTAGCGTTAGGAATTTAAATGGGTTGGTGTCGGCAAGAGTAGTATTATATGATGCCACAGTTAAAAATTTCCAGAAAAATTTGCTGTCCTTCAAAATTTACATCAAATATCGTTAAAAATCGCGTTTATAGCACTATAAGAAAGGTATATCTCCAAATCCTGACGTGCTAGAGCAACTTTATGTTCTGGACTTCGATTCAATATCAAATAATCTACAAGAAATTATATATTTCACCTTGGAGAAAAAAAAAAGTTTTTTTTTTGTTGCGTAGTGTTACTCGAAACACAAAAGCCGAATTACGCCGAACAAGTGTAGTAATTGCTTTGGGTCGGCTGTGTTGTTCGACATATAAGTAGGTACTGCCGATGCCGACAATGCCGGCCCGCTTATGTGTCTAGCAACCCTAACAAATACAATACATACTTTTTGAAATCCAATAAACAATCCTTGTCGTAATAAACAGAATACTGTCTTATTCTTCTGATGGTATCACCATCATCTAAGTCTGACTCGTAATCGTATTCATACAACTTTTCTATCAGACCATCTTTATCTTTGACAGTCCACACGTATTCCCCTGGAAGGCCCTTCAGTTTGGGAGCATCCGTTACCAATGGCACCAGGATATCGTCTTGGACGATTTCTGCAAACCGCGGGTTGGCACATGGCGGCCAACTGGTAGAGCTTGCCTTGACGTCGAGGCTCTCGGTTAGCTGCCAATTAGAATCAGTGGCAGCAGCCGGCGATTGAGACTTGTCCAGAAACTTCTGAATCTCTACGCCCATATCCGAATTTAATAAGTTATCGGTTGTCCTTACAATAAATCGACTGCAAAACGCTTTGAGTTGATTGTTTTTGGATTTATACACTTCATTCATCAGTTCCAACAAGTTTTTCTCGGCTTCCTCTTTTTCTTTCATGAGCTTCTTAATCCGAGATTTTAGGAATGAGTTTTCTTGATGAGTGACTAAATATAATTGTTGGAAACTAACGTATCTGGATCTATTTTCTTTTATTACCTTTTGGGTGTTTTCTATGTGCTTCACAAGTTTGTTTTTGGCCATATTCTCCAACTCATATTGCATCCTAATGTTTTTGTTTTCATGGATAGCCGAGATTAATAGTTGGCCTAAGTTTTTTCTCTCCTCGCCAATTTCCTGTAATTTTTTAAGTAGCATAATATTTATCCTTGGCTTTTGTGGTTCCTTCCACACGAGCAAAGCACGTAACTTCTGCCGTAATCTGAACGCCTCCGTGTACACGAACACCCATAATATTTTACTAAATTGTAAAGACAATTCATGCAATCTCAATAAGATTAGATTTATATGTTCATGTGTTCTCTCCATGATAGCGTTTGCGTTTATTTCGATAAATTTCCTTTTCGTATACAGCACAATTTCAGATTTCCTGTTGTAAAGAGACACCATTAGGGCACCAGCCATAAACATGACACACGGCAAATAGGCCGCACCGTGGGCCTTGTCCATCTTCTTGTAATATATATCTCGCCTTAGCTCCACATCGCGGACTAGTGGCGTCGTATTGCTAGCCAAAGCCTGGTTTAACATCTGGTTCTGGTTGAAACCTGAAACATGATCTTGATCAAAACAAAACCTATCAATTAAGTGTAAGTTGGTAAACTAGGTATTTATTTCAGAAGATCGACTCACCCTCCCGTTTGATGTGCACATTGCTATTGACTATCACATCGATGCAGCACATGGCTATCCACATGACGACAGTCAGGCCAAAAAGCCACTTGAATGCTATATACATTTTGAAAAAGTGACGCTCTTTAGGAACAAGCGTTAAATCTAATTATTTTACATGTAATAACTTTTGAAACTCCCACTGATGCTGAACCGTGAATTTGTAATAGCCTATCGAAAACATATTTTGCAATCTATAAAACTAGTGACAATGTATAATGGTGACATTTTCACTGAACCTATTGCGTTGACATTTTTATTTTTATTTTAGCGAACAGTACTTGTCTGGACTCCGAAATAGGTCCAACGCTTAAATCTATGGGCAAATCTAGTTTTATGTAAACCGCAAAAGCAATACCGCAGCTGCACTATCTAGGCAGCGCAGATGATGATATACATCGTCGACGGCTGCCCCGGCTGCCTGCCTGTCTTTCCTAATATCTAAGTTCCCAACCGTCAAGTATGGCGGATAACGTCAATTTTTGTTTTGAGTTCCGATTACAACCGGTCGGAAAAGGTTTGAAACAACAACCGGTTATCAAACAAAACAAAACAAGCGGTTATCTCGAGATTACTCTTTGCACTAAGTATTTACCTACAGCTACGCTATGTTGGCCCGCATGCTTGAACCTACCTAATAAATTATTAACTAGGTACAGACACCCAAACCACAGGAGGCCTTAACGTTAAAATTAATTCGACTAAAGGGTGGTACTGTAAAAGCATATGTAGTGTCTTTTATGTATACCATAACAAATACTGTTCATTACAAACTCCCAAACTTGTGCGCAGTTTGTAATCGCACCGTGCTTTGATAAATCTCCAGAAAATATAGAATCTTTCAAATCGGACCAGCAGTTCCTGAGATTAGCGCGTTCAACCAAACAAACAAACTCTTCAGCTTTATAATATTAGTATATAGATATTTAAAATATTATTTACTGGAGATTCACAGCTTGCGGTGCGATTACCGCGAGTGTCGCATGGGGCGCCCAACGCATCGTGTGTTATGGTATAGTAGGGATTTGAATGCAAGTTGANTAGATATTTAAAATATTATTTACTGGAGATTCACAGCTTGCGGTGCGATTACCGCGAGTGTCGCATGGGGCGCCCAACGCATCGTGTGTTATGGTATAGTAGGGATTTGAATGCAAGTTGACGTTGGGGCACCGCCCGCGCGCCCATCCTATGCTTACGAATATATCAGTCATGACAGAGCCATATGGTAGTAAATGACCCCGTAAAGTTAGTTAAAGTCTCGTCCCGTTAAATCGGAGTAACAATTTGGAATGTCGGTTCAACTTGTTACCACAATAGCTATTGTCTGGAAGGTCTTGTTGCCTATTTCAATGAATATACAGAAAAATATTACATTTTGAAACACCTGTTAACTAAATTAAAAATTAATACTAAGGGCCCAATGTAGAACCTTGTGGAATTCCTAGTGGCAACTGCCAGTATTGTCGTTTCTGCAATATTATTAAAAGTGATACATATGTTAAATTGATCCCATTGTTAAAGTGAGAGATGAGAATGTGAGTATGAGGTAATAGTGCATTGCTATGGAAATATTTGTATTAATTATTCATTATGGAAATCCATACAATGCAGCTCATCAATACTACTAAGTTAATGAGTTGCTTACCAACAACACACCATTCGTTTTATTCTTTATAGTACATACTATACTATGTAGAATATTTTCAGATACTCATTAAAAATCTATTATTTCGAAATCCCTTTTATTAATTAAAAATAAACATTCTTAATGTCCAAACAATTGATCTAGGTATAAAATCTGTTACTAATTCCTATCTTTAAATCTAAATAATTTCATTACTTTCACTTTTATAGCTAACCCTAGTAGTGCATAGTTTTTTTTGTACCATTCACTATTGTATTTGAGGTGCAGTTTCCAATTCTTGTCAAGGAAGGCTTTGTAGAATACACTCATTTCATCAGCGGTTAAGTTCTGCTTGTCTGCAGGCATATTATTCTTCACATATTCCTCTCTTTCCTGGAATTGAAAAAAAAACAATTAAATCTGTATTTCGAATCTCAAATATTAGAAAATGTAATTGGTAATAATAACTCTTATCGCTTATCAACTAAGAACTTGTTTTCAAATGTCTATTCTTAAAGTTACGTAATTACTTTTCCTTATCAAAAGTAAATTTTGAAAAATAATTATATTATGGTTAAACTATTGACCTCAAAAAGTGGCATGTGTATATAGATAAAGAGTGATAGGCAAAATGGGCAGACTATTTTTGATATATAAGGTCAAATTATTGATTGTGAGGTCAAAATGTAGCTTGCCTATTGAAATAATGGAATTGTATCAATAATTAATTTTCAATTTTTGGCTTAAATTTATATTTTTCTACTAAGATTTCTTGGCATATGTGATCAAACAAATGGGCATAGTTTTATCAGTAAAAAGTGATTTAGTGCAGGCACATATGGTTGTATTAAAATACTATCTCAAAATGGCTAGCTTAGCTTATATCTTTCTATATAAAAAGGAAAGGAGTAAAAGAGATTTGTTAAAATAATAATCTCTCATCATACAGACCAAGAGAATATGTTAATGCCCGGTTCCTCTAAACAAAACGCAATTTATTTCACTTAACTTTATATGGAAGGATTAAGGAAGTTTTGTTTCAAGAAGTTTTAACAGTTATAGCAGACAAAATGTTAACTAGAAGAATTCTTGAACCAAGTTTGCTCAAACTGTAATTGATTTTCATTTGTTTTCATATCTACTTGTTAAATGGATATCATAACCACAATATTATGATATAACAGTACATGGTATCTGTAAGCAAGTCAATGCATTCCATGCACAACTGCGTCGAAAACATTGGCAAGCACGGCGATCATACACAAATAAATACCTGATAAAATCTGGAATTATGTTTCTCCCAAAATTTCTGGTTCCATTCTTGTACCTCTGTTCTCATCTCTCGATATTGTTTTTCTAATTCGGTTTCGTTGGGGGGTATTCTAAATATGACCCGCCTGAGGTTGGACACAGGATCAGGGGGTCCCACCATATCGGTGCTGATTCTTCTCGGGTTTGGAGGCTGAATAGATTTAGTTTCCTGCGTGGTACTCGCATTTCTCGGAACTAGTAGGTAGCGTTTATGCCTTTGCAACTTAACAACTCTATTCGATATCATCTTGTTCTTTATATATTTATTGAATTGTGTATTATCTCATTTTATGAACACTCCAAAGTCGAAACAAACCAACAACAGATCCAGACCGATCTGATTATACGCAGTGCCGCAGTGTCTGTCAAACATTCACGTCAGTCAAAATCAGCTGTAAAGCGACAGAAAAAGCCAGTGTTGCCAATATTGGCAGTTTTAACCGACTTCCCAAAAAAGAGGAGATTCTCAATTCGGGTCTTTCTTTTTATTTTATTTTTTGTCCTTGTGATTCGATTTCTCGAAGACGCCTGGACCTATTTGGAAAATTACTTGTATGAAACAGTGTACTTGCTTTAGGAGTATGTGAAATATTTGGCCAGAACTATGGCAAAAGAGATGATTGATCATGTATTGGTTGGCATTCAAGGGACTCGCACTGTTTGCATGGATTGTAGACTTGTAGAAAGTATAAAGACAACGCGCTATGTTCGTTCAGTACAGCATTCAAATACTGTTGTGAAAAAGTTGGCAAATGATCCTATCCATGCCTATAATCGAGGAACGCCCTGTAAAATAATTCAAACTTCTTTAATACTGAAGACTCACCCAAGGAGTTTAAATTAAATATTATAAACAGTGGCTAAACCCCTGTCATAAAAAAACGCTGTCACAATTTATTGATGTTTGTCCAATCACAGAACGTTTGGTTATAATTTATGCAATCAGCGAGCAGATATAGAAATATTGAACACCGAATTACAAAGAATGATTATTAAGCCGTGCAACATCTTCCACATAAACTGACATTGGCAATGTAATTTCCACAACCCAAACATTCAAAATTCTCAGTTATTTACTTCTTTTTCATATTTCCAAAACACATTGAAATTAACAATCGCTGTGTATATTCAATAAGCCGAAATGTCCACTATATTCAAAAAGTCTGTAAGACTATCTCGATATTTGTAATTATTTATTAATACCTAATGGGCTTAATAGGAAAAATAGACCCCAACGACAAAAGTGCAGTGACAACTTTGCGTATGTGTTTTGGTGATGCAGCAGTAAAAGGAGGTAAAAATCTACATATTTTTAATTATCTTTGTAGTTAAGTATGGGCATAGTTTGGGGTCTAACACTGCTTTATGGAGCAAGAGCCAGTGGCTGCCAGACCTTCGTGATTTTATAAAAGCTGAAATTTCTC
>NWSH02000560.1:11509106-11519139 GCA_002382865.2 Heliothis virescens
AGCCGATGAAGGCGCCGGCCTCCGGGTCTCGCGCGCCGCCGCCCAGCGTGCGGGTCATGCGGCTCATACGCTGAAACAGACATACAATCAATTCAAAACACTAGTCTAACATCGCGACCGGTAAGTACGAATTCAGCTTTGGAGCTGTGTTGCGCGGGCGAGATGACGTCAGCATATATGTGATCGAGTGTCTGCTTGTTGCGGCCGGTTCGACCGGCGACCATTAACCTCATACTACAAACAAAACCGCGTAGTCGACGTGCGCGCCCCATTTCCATTGTCTCAAATAGAGAGGCGTTAACAGCTAGGGTATTTATCCTAATGGTTGCTTCGGTTGCTTGACTGTATTGCTAGAAAGAGAAACTTTCCATTAATGCAGCCAAACACTGTGAGGAAAAAGGGGGCGTTGGGGGTGCTGTCCAATGTCAAATGTCGCGAAAGAGGACTAATTTAATTGGCTTATTTTCAAAAAACTATTTTGACTTTGAGGAAACAACCTGAAATACAAATGATAAGATGTAGGTCGTTCACCTTATGCGGCTTGGTGCACTCGGGATGCTTGGCGTGGTAGATGCAGAAGTACTTGCGGTGCGGGTTGAGCGCCAGCACGGTGCCGACGCAGTTCCTGGCGTTGAGGCGCAGCTCGGCGCCGCCCAGCGACAGCTGCAGCACGCGCGCGAACCAGCCCGCGTGCCGCGACACGCACAGGTACGCGAACACCAGCGTCTTGTTCCTGCAGCCATACACGTGTGGAAATCAACTATCAGGAAATCACATAAAGACTAAAACTTCTTGGCAGTCGGATAAAAATATAGTGCCGTATATTAAGCTTTCCCCTCGAGCCGATACTCTAGAAAGCAAATTATTTGTCTCCTCCGCAAGGTCGACTCGGGCTTTTGAGGAAAAACGTACTAAATTGCGGTCGTCAAACATTGAGAAAAAGTGTCAAGCGGAGCGTAAAATCTTTTAAAACTAATCTATGTTCTCACAAAAGTAACAAATAAAAAAGTTACCAAATGCACATGTAAAAGAAATGTAGTTCACTAATGTTTGCTACTTACTTGCGATAAGGCCACACAATCTTATGGAACTTAGACAGCAGTTGCACGCGGCTCTGCATATCTACCAGCAACACGATGGTTCGACAACCGGGCTTCAACAACCTACGACAATAAACATTTTATGATCGTCATTAGTCACATCTGCCTAAGACCGGCTTCCGACAGTTGAGTATCAAAGTTTTTTATAAAGTAACTTATTATGATAACTAAGCGTTACTACGAAACCCCCTTTTTATTTTCTTCTGGTTGGCTACATTTTTCCCGGATATGTTTAGTCATTTTGGTCGAGCAAAACTATTTTATAGTATGTTTAATATACTCAAAAGTTTATTAAGCATTTCTGTCGCTAGAATTAACGTTAGATAGAATTGATTTGAGCAGTCTTTTCGGCCGTGTATACCTGACAAGTCCGTTGTACTTCTCAGCTCGTAACTCGTGCAGTCTGAGTTCGGAGCTCGGCTCGTTGTTGTTCTTCTTTGTTGCGCAGTTCTGTTTCTTCCTCTCTTCCTTCTGACGCTGTACCGATTCTTCTTCTACGCGTCTGCGGGCAGGAAGAGTGGTGGTCAGAATCAAATTGGAAGAAGTTTTTTTTCACTTTAGTTACTTCGGTTCAGGTGAGAATTAAAATTACAAAGAGTTCTTTTTACTACAGTAGGTGTTGCGTCGTAGTTCGCCGCATTGTGCTGCAAAACAAAAACGGATCGCGTAAGGAACCGCGAAACTGACCTCGCCTCCCATAGGTTGCAGACGTCCTAAATCACGTCTAATATGCGACGCGTACGCCAGAGTAGTCATCTAGAGAGTGGCCTATACATTGTACACTATTTTGTGGTTGGCGATTCTTTAGCCCGCTCCGTCCACTCGCACACCTGCAGCACTGCGCCATGCTGTGCCCTATACACACTGTGTACATACATGAGGTACGCCATGAGGTATCCGGCGGCGAGCACGAGCGCGACGGTGGCGAGCACGGAGAGCGCGGAGATGGCGCGCTGCGTGCGGAGCGCGGCCGCCGCCCGCTCCGTCCACTCGCACACCTGCAGCACTGCGCCATGCTGTGCCCTATACACACTGTGTACATACATGAGGTACGCCATGAGGTATCCGGCGGCGAGCACGAGCGCGACGGTGGCGAGCACGGAGAGCGCGGAGATGGCGCGCTGCGTGCGGAGCGCGGCCGCCGCCCGCTCCGTCCACTCGCACACCTGCAGCACTGCGCCATGCTGTGCCCTATACACACTGTGTACATACATGAGGTACGCCATGAGGTATCCGGCGGCGAGCACGAGCGCGACGGTGGCGAGCACGGAGAGCGCGGAGATGGCGCGCTGCGTGCGGAGCGCGGCCGCCGCCCGCTCCGTCCACTCGCACACCTGCAGCACTGCGCCATGCTGTGCCCTATACACACTGTGTACATACATGAGGTACGCCATGAGGTATCCGGCGGCGAGCACGAGCGCGACGGTGGCGAGCACGGAGAGCGCGGAGATGGCGCGCTGCGTGCGGAGCGCGGCCGCCGCCCGCTCCGTCCACTCGCACACCTGCAGCACTGCGCCATGCTGTGCCCTATACACACTGTGTACATACATGAGGTACGCCATGAGGTATCCGGCGGCGAGCACGAGCGCGACGGTGGCGAGCACGGAGAGCGCGGAGATGGCGCGCTGCGTGCGGAGCGCGGCCGCCGCCCGCTCCGTCCACTCGCACACCTGCAGCACTGCGCCATGCTGTGCCCTATACACACTGTGTACATACATGAGGTACGCCATGAGGTATCCGGCGGCGAGCACGAGCGCGACGGTGGCGAGCACGGAGAGCGCGGAGATGGCGCGCTGCGTGCGGAGCGCGGCCGCCGCCCGCTCCGTCCACTCGCACACCTGCAGCACTGCGCCATGCTGTGCCCTATACACACTGTGTACATACATGAGGTACGCCATGAGGTATCCGGCGGCGAGCACGAGCGCGACGGTGGCGAGCACGGAGAGCGCGGAGATGGCGCGCTGCGTGCGGAGCGCGGCCGCCGCCCGCTCCGTCCACTCGCACACCTGCAGCACTGCGCCATGCTGTGCCCTATACACACTGTGTACATACATGAGGTACGCCATGAGGTATCCGGCGGCGAGCACGAGCGCGACGGTGGCGAGCACGGAGAGCGCGGAGATGGCGCGCTGCGTGCGGAGCGCGGCCGCCGCCCGCTCCGTCCACTCGCACACCTGCAGCACTGCGCCATGCTGTGCCCTATACACACTGTGTACATACATGAGGTACGCCATGAGGTATCCGGCGGCGAGCACGAGCGCGACGGTGGCGAGCACGGAGAGCGCGGAGATGGCGCGCTGCGTGCGGAGCGCGGCCGCCGCCCGCTCCGTCCACTCGCACACCTGCAGCACTGCGCCATGCTGTGCCCTATACACACTGTGTACATACATGAGGTACGCCATGAGGTATCCGGCGGCGAGCACGAGCGCGACGGTGGCGAGCACGGAGAGCGCGGAGATGGCGCGCTGCGTGCGGAGCGCGGCCGCCGCCCGCTCCGTCCACTCGCACACCTGCAGCACTGCGCCATGCTGTGCCCTATACACACTGTGTACATACATGAGGTACGCCATGAGGTATCCGGCGGCGAGCACGAGCGCGACGGTGGCGAGCACGGAGAGCGCGGAGATGGCGCGCTGCGTGCGGAGCGCGGCCGCCGCCCGCTCCGTCCACTCGCACACCTGCAGCACTGCGCCATGCTGTGCCCTATACACACTGTGTACATACATGAGGTACGCCATGAGGTATCCGGCGGCGAGCACGAGCGCGACGGTGGCGAGCACGGAGAGCGCGGAGATGGCGCGCTGCGTGCGGAGCGCGGCCGCCGCCCGCTCCGTCCACTCGCACACCTGCAGCACTGCGCCATGCTGTGCCCTATACACACTGTGTACATACATGAGGTACGCCATGAGGTATCCGGCGGCGAGCACGAGCGCGACGGTGGCGAGCACGGAGAGCGCGGAGATGGCGCGCTGCGTGCGGAGCGCGGCCGCCGCCCGCTCCGTCCACTCGCACACCTGCAGCACTGCGCCATGCTGTGCCCTATACACACTGTGTACATACATGAGGTACGCCATGAGGTATCCGGCGGCGAGCACGAGCGCGACGGTGGCGAGCACGGAGAGCGCGGAGATGGCGCGCTGCGTGCGGAGCGCGGCCGCCGCCCGCTCCGTCCACTCGCACACCTGCAGCACTGCGCCATGCTGTGCCCTATACACACTGTGTACATACATGAGGTACGCCATGAGGTATCCGGCGGCGAGCACGAGCGCGACGGTGGCGAGCACGGAGAGCGCGGAGATGGCGCGCTGCGTGCGGAGCGCGGCCGCCGCCCGCTCCGTCCACTCGCACACCTGCAGCACTGCGCCATGCTGTGCCCTATACACACTGTGTACATACATGAGGTACGCCATGAGGTATCCGGCGGCGAGCACGAGCGCGACGGTGGCGAGCACGGAGAGCGCGGAGATGGCGCGCTGCGTGCGGAGCGCGGCCGCCGCCCGCTCCGTCCACTCGCACACCTGCAGCACTGCGCCATGCTGTGCCCTATACACACTGTGTACATACATGAGGTACGCCATGAGGTATCCGGCGGCGAGCACGAGCGCGACGGTGGCGAGCACGGAGAGCGCGGAGATGGCGCGCTGCGTGCGGAGCGCGGCCGCCGCCCGCTCCGTCCACTCGCACACCTGCAGCACTGCGCCATGCTGTGCCCTATACACACTGTGTACATACATGAGGTACGCCATGAGGTATCCGGCGGCGAGCACGAGCGCGACGGTGGCGAGCACGGAGAGCGCGGAGATGGCGCGCTGCGTGCGGAGCGCGGCCGCCGCCCGCTCCGTCCACTCGCACACCTGCAGCACTGCGCCATGCTGTGCCCTATACACACTGTGTACATACATGAGGTACGCCATGAGGTATCCGGCGGCGAGCACGAGCGCGACGGTGGCGAGCACGGAGAGCGCGGAGATGGCGCGCTGCGTGCGGAGCGCGGCCGCCGCCCGCTCCGTCCACTCGCACACCTGCAGCACTGCGCCATGCTGTGCCCTATACACACTGTGTACATACATGAGGTACGCCATGAGGTATCCGGCGGCGAGCACGAGCGCGACGGTGGCGAGCACGGAGAGCGCGGAGATGGCGCGCTGCGTGCGGAGCGCGGCCGCCGCCCGCTCCGTCCACTCGCACACCTGCAGCACTGCGCCATGCTGTGCCCTATACACACTGTGTACATACATGAGGTACGCCATGAGGTATCCGGCGGCGAGCACGAGCGCGACGGTGGCGAGCACGGAGAGCGCGGAGATGGCGCGCTGCGTGCGGAGCGCGGCCGCCGCCCGCTCCGTCCACTCGCACACCTGCAGCACTGCGCCATGCTGTGCCCTATACACACTGTGTACATACATGAGGTACGCCATGAGGTATCCGGCGGCGAGCACGAGCGCGACGGTGGCGAGCACGGAGAGCGCGGAGATGGCGCGCTGCGTGCGGAGCGCGGCCGCCGCCCGCTCCGTCCACTCGCACACCTGCAGCACTGCGCCATGCTGTGCCCTATACACACTGTGTACATACATGAGGTACGCCATGAGGTATCCGGCGGCGAGCACGAGCGCGACGGTGGCGAGCACGGAGAGCGCGGAGATGGCGCGCTGCGTGCGGAGCGCGGCCGCCGCCCGCTCCGTCCACTCGCACACCTGCAGCACTGCGCCATGCTGTGCCCTATACACACTGTGTACATACATGAGGTACGCCATGAGGTATCCGGCGGCGAGCACGAGCGCGACGGTGGCGAGCACGGAGAGCGCGGAGATGGCGCGCTGCGTGCGGAGCGCGGCCGCCGCCCGCTCCGTCCACTCGCACACCTGCAGCACTGCGCCATGCTGTGCCCTATACACACTGTGTACATACATGAGGTACGCCATGAGGTATCCGGCGGCGAGCACGAGCGCGACGGTGGCGAGCACGGAGAGCGCGGAGATGGCGCGCTGCGTGCGGAGCGCGGCCGCCGCCCGCTCCGTCCACTCGCACACCTGCAGCACTGCGCCATGCTGTGCCCTATACACACTGTGTACATACATGAGGTACGCCATGAGGTATCCGGCGGCGAGCACGAGCGCGACGGTGGCGAGCACGGAGAGCGCGGAGATGGCGCGCTGCGTGCGGAGCGCGGCCGCCGCCCGCTCCGTCCACTCGCACACCTGCAGCACTGCGCCATGCTGTGCCCTATACACACTGTGTACATACATGAGGTACGCCATGAGGTATCCGGCGGCGAGCACGAGCGCGACGGTGGCGAGCACGGAGAGCGCGGAGATGGCGCGCTGCGTGCGGAGCGCGGCCGCCGCCCGCTCCGTCCACTCGCACACCTGCAGCACTGCGCCATGCTGTGCCCTATACACACTGTGTACATACATGAGGTACGCCATGAGGTATCCGGCGGCGAGCACGAGCGCGACGGTGGCGAGCACGGAGAGCGCGGAGATGGCGCGCTGCGTGCGGAGCGCGGCCGCCGCCCGCTCCGTCCACTCGCACACCTGCAGCACTGCGCCATGCTGTGCCCTATACACACTGTGTACATACATGAGGTACGCCATGAGGTATCCGGCGGCGAGCACGAGCGCGACGGTGGCGAGCACGGAGAGCGCGGAGATGGCGCGCTGCGTGCGGAGCGCGGCCGCCGCCCGCTCCGTCCACTCGCACACCTGCAGCACTGCGCCATGCTGTGCCCTATACACACTGTGTACATACATGAGGTACGCCATGAGGTATCCGGCGGCGAGCACGAGCGCGACGGTGGCGAGCACGGAGAGCGCGGAGATGGCGCGCTGCGTGCGGAGCGCGGCCGCCGCCCGCTCCGTCCACTCGCACACCTGCAGCACTGCGCCATGCTGTGCCCTATACACACTGTGTACATACATGAGGTACGCCATGAGGTATCCGGCGGCGAGCACGAGCGCGACGGTGGCGAGCACGGAGAGCGCGGAGATGGCGCGCTGCGTGCGGAGCGCGGCCGCCGCCCGCTCCGTCCACTCGCACACCTGCAGCACTGCGCCATGCTGTGCCCTATACACACTGTGTACATACATGAGGTACGCCATGAGGTATCCGGCGGCGAGCACGAGCGCGACGGTGGCGAGCACGGAGAGCGCGGAGATGGCGCGCTGCGTGCGGAGCGCGGCCGCCGCCCGCTCCGTCCACTCGCACACCTGCAGCACTGCGCGCCACACTGTGCCCAGGGCCGCCTCGTCCAGCAGCTCCTGGGGATCAACTCTTGCATGGAGGACAAAGTCTTGCATTGTGGACTGATGCCCAATTTCACCAAGATCCCCTTCACTGTCACCTAAGTATGGGAATCGAACCCAACAGACGCGCGGCCATCACTCACTGGCTGCGTGCACACGGCATGCGTCATCAGCTGAGCAGCTGTGGGCAGCGGTGCGGCGAGCGAGCGACGCGACCGGCCCCGCACTCCCACTGGCTTCTACGGGGACTACCGCGACGGATCCCTCAACCGCTCTTAATAATATTAATGTTTGTCCGGGATTTTTGTTTGTACTTTTTATATTAACGGTATTTTAGACCAGTACACCTATTTTAATACAGTCCACTACTTTCATTTTGCTCCCCGTCTAGCAGTATGGGATCTTTTACTTAAAAGCTCTCCTTGCCCAGCCCCTAAATAGTACAGGTCGCGCGGCAAATTAAGATCTTTCGGCAAAAGTGGAAGGGGCATGCGCAGTATTCATTTTCTTGGTCTATTTGGCGGGGCGGAGGGGCGAGGGAGCGGGCGCGCGCCAGCGCCGGGACGTCATTGGTAGATCTGTTACTTTTCAAATTTCGAACCCTTTTCGCGCGTCCCGTGGCTCTTGAGTACTGTCGTGTACAGATAGGTTTATATGTAGTGTTAGCATAGAGGTACAGTAGGGCCTCGGTAATCCGGAGAGGCAAAAACAAGACCCTGTCCGAATTATCGAGGCATCCGGATTATAGTATGCCATATTTAATGGTATTAAAACACATATTTAACCTTTGTTTGTTTAATAATACTTTTAAATTAAATCATAAAGAAAATAATGCTCATGTTCAAAATTACAACCATGTAAGAAAAACAGTAAGTTAATAACAAAGCATTTTAATTCTTCTCGAAAAAGTCTGTAATATTCTTCTGCTTATAATTTTCGCACTTCATTTCAAACGTCCGGTCTCTAAGACGACCGAGAAACATAATTTCGTGGCTATCAAATTCGTTATCTTCAGCCCATTTCAAAGCAGTGTTTAAAGCTCCTACTGCCTCTGTATTACTAACTTTTTTGGAGACGAGAACTTCAACACTACTGTCCTTATCTTGCTTATCCTCCTCACACATTGCCGCTTGTACAATCTCCTCATCAGTTAACACTTCATATCTTTGTAACTCGCTTTCGACACCACCAGCAGCCCATTCTTGAGCTTCTGCCTCACTTATTTGAGGATCATCACCGTCCCCGCGAAGTCAACTGCCCGGCCGGATTATAGCGATCACCGAACAAGCGGGTGTCCGAATTACCGAGGCCCTACTGTATTTGATTTTATGTACTAATGTTATACAGTTTAATAAGTAACATATTAAAATGTTTTTTTTTTACTTCAATTTTGATTGTAATATTACGAAATATTTATAATAGGCATCCGGCTCAAGTGATAAAAAGTAAACAAGTAATAAATTATAACCTTACGCGGATGAAGCCACAGACAACAGCTCCTGCATATAACATTATAACAGTCTTGAAGTTACGGTAAATATTTTAATAATTAGAAATGCCTGAAATCTGAACGTTATAGTTTACAGACCCCATTCAATTTATCTACTTCGATCTCTGAAAATAATTCAAAAACGGCAACGACTATTATTATAAGTAACTAAGAAAAAAGTCATGGCATACAGAAAAGTATTATTTTCTCTTAAAAATTTTATTCGCGATTGTATACATGCGCCGATTACCCCCACTAATTTTGCCGAACGATCTTAACTCGTCGCGCGACCTGTATGTAGTTTCACCGATATTCTGACCCCTAACAGTTGGTGAAAACGAAACCGCCTTCTCACGGTCCCCCCGACGTATGTCCCATAAACTTAGGGCCTGTTGCTGAAATTGGGCATGAGCCTTGCATTATGGACAGAGTCTTGCATTGAGAACAAAGTCTTGCATTGCGGTCAAAGTTTTGCATTGTGAACAAAATCTTGTATTGTGGACAAAGTTGCATTAAAATCAAAGTTTTGCGTGAAAAGAAATGAGACCTCAACCATGTGTAACCAATAAATGAGCAACATAACATTTAAGTTGATATTGATTAACCATATATTTTTCCTACCACAAACTGCCAAAACACATCTCCAAAATAAGAAAACTCACCTGCACATGAGCTTCATACGCCATAACCTCAGTAGGTTTCAGCAGCCTCTTAATCAGCTGATCCAGGGCCCTCTTCGTCTCATTCAAACGTTCATGGTACTTGAGTAGCTCTTCCCTGAGCGCCGGATCTGACGGGAAGTGGTCAGTGGTGCAGTGAGCGTGGTTGCAGCTCGGCCACGTCTCGTTCAGCCACTCGTATTGGATGCGAGTGGCCTCGCGACGCCAGATTATGACGATACGATGCTCCATTTCTGATATGTCGCTGCCTGTTTGACGAGTACCGTACAATACAATTACAATACAATAAATAAATAAAAATAAATAAATAAACTTTTTGCTAAAATTAAAAAGAAATGACTGACTTTGTGAATTATGCCGAGATATAAGTGTACTTTACTCAAAAACAATGTAGACAAAGCTATGAGAGCTTACCAGATCCGTTGGCGAGCGCGTGCACGAAGGCGGGCTGCTTGTGCGCGTAGACGTAGGCGTAGTGCAGGCGGTCGGGCGGCGCGCGCGCCAGCTGGCGCAGCGCGCGCC
>NWSH02000560.1:11529430-11539986 GCA_002382865.2 Heliothis virescens
ACACAAGGGAACAGTGGTTAGACAACAACATCGATGATCACTTATTTTTGTTGTACTACCCTTACTGATTACGGATTTTAGTATAAATATTTTATAACAGGTCTAGATACCCGCATAATCAGAAACTTAATTACTTGTTTTAGTTTACTTGCTTGCATTCATCTATTTATCAGTAACATTAAAATATTGCGAACTATCGAAATAAATTGTAGCAGTTAGGCTTCAATATATTATATAGACGTTTATTTTGTTCAAATATGGAAAATAAACAACGAAGATTGTGTAGAATTTCACCAAAAAAGTTTTGTTATGTATGTGGATGTTACGTAGTGACGCAACTTAAAAATATTACTCAAGATGTGAAAGAAGCATGCAGTTCGTATTTTGGATTTGGAATTGGAGATTTAGAAAAGCCTTGGACACCAAATATGTGCTGCATTACTTGTTATATCGGTCTTGTAAAGTTGCGAAATGGTAAACAAAAGAAATTGTCGTTTGCAGTTCCCATGTTATGGCGCGAGCCTTCAAATCATATTGATGACTGTTATTTTTGTCTGACCAATGTATCGGGATATTCTAAGAAAGACAAAAATAAAATACAATATCCCAATTTGCCGTCAGCTTCACGACCAATCCCTCATAAAAAGGATGTTTCCGAGCCATCCACTTGTTCATCTAGACTTTCACATCTAGACTTTTTTCCTAGTAATCTTGGTGCTGTTAGCGATGAACAAGGTGAAAGGTTTCATCAAGACGTGAAAACAATAGAAATTAGGTACCAAGGACGATGGGATCCAGCTATGATGGGCGATTACTGTTGGTTCTTAAAAAAGGAAGATGAATCGCCGTACAAGAGGCAAAAAAAAAGTCATTAAGCACATGGGATGTTTATAAAGTAGGTCTAAATATTCTACGAGGTTGTAATATTAAAAAAAAACACACTTACATCTAATAAAGAAAAATGTTTCAAATTGATATTCATTTTTAAATTGAAATTTTCGGGTCTTTTTTCATTTTTTGATATATCATGATATTTGGAAAACAGGACCTGTTACAACAAATCTATCATTACTTCTTATTTCTGTGAGGCATATTTAATCCAAAACATACATTTTTTTCCGTGTTGTCGACAAAAGATGAAAATTTGTTCCCTTGTGTAATTCTACACGTATGGCGTCAAATTACTTTCCACGTAGAACAATCTCATCTCAGCATACAAACTGGAGTAGTTGTTTCATATGTTTATGCAGGTACACCCATCAAAATACCTATGCTATTATTTATTGAGAGGGCCGAGAATCGAGATAAGTACAATCCAACACTGAAAATAACCTCCATGCTTGTAAAACTATTTCTAGCTTCATTACTTTGCAAAGCTCAGAAGTTATAGGTACAGATTTTACGAGCAGTGCAGCACGCGAGTATCAACGATAAATTATCATAGTATGAGTCACACTGGTGAAGATTGAACTTTGAATAATAATATAGATTCATTTCTGATTCGTGACCTTCTTCGATGTACTTATTTCTATTGTTGTGGGTGCTTGCAATCATCATCTGCCTAGCCTTTTCCCAACTATTTTGGGGTCGGTTTCCAGTCTAACCGGATGCAGCTGAGAACCAGTGTTTTACATGGAGCGACTGCCTATCTGACCTCCACACCTTGTTACCTGGGCAATCATGGCACCCCTTGGTAAGACTGGTTGTTCAGACTTTTGGCTTCTGACTACCCGTAAACGACTGCAAAGATTGTTCAAATGACAGCCGGGACCAACTGTTTATTCGTGCCTTCCGAAAAACGGAAGAACTCGTTATGAAAAGATGGTCACCCATCCACGGACCGACCGCACCAAGCGTTGCTTAACCTTATGATCGATCGATCCGCGCGGCTTTGACTTAGCCACGAGCTCTTCCGAGTTGTGGGTGCTTGCAATCTGTTTCGAAAAAGTATCATCAAATAGGTATCTATTTGCGAATTTAACATAGGGTTTACCAGGTGGGCTTTAAAAAAACTAACACATTCGAAATTGTTAATAGGCTTAAATGTTATAATAAAACATGTTCCCAAGATTGAGACACTTCTCTGAATTAAAATTTTTGGGGTCTTGTATAGTAAACAGACAGAGAAAAGACAGAGAAGAATTAGTTAACAGTCCTTCTGATTTAATTTAAAATTTTACTTAAAGTTCTTTCCATCATCTGTAACAATTTTTAAATATATTGTTTTCTATTTACACTCCTATGCCCACATATTTCAGTTGTTTTACTTCCCAGAACTCTGTATTAAATAAACAAGAGTGTTATAAGATTGTGAGAGTTATTACTTTTGTCGAAAGCCCATCACAGATAAATACAACAGAGATTGCAACAGCTGGAACATGTCTGGATTGCTGACCTATACATCTTCATTGCTTACAATACTATTTTAAGTTCTCATTATTTGAATGAAATCTTTTAGTACCCCTGTACACTGCAGACTAAACAGTATGCCAACATTTTCAGTCAGTCTGATATTGGCCTAATACCTGATTATTGTAATGTGCACACCGTTCATCTCCATACTGATATACAAGCCAATACAAAATATTGTCCAATTGTATTGACTAAAGCATGGTAATACAGAACTCATCATTTTAAAATTCTCATGAATGTTGTTAACACATTCATTCATTCCGGTGTCCTGATATATCATTCATGGAGTGTGGATTCCATCACCTGACACAACCATGCTCAGACATAACTTTTAGAAGTATACTTTATTCCTATATTTTGTGTGAATCAACTATAAATAATTACAGTCCACTATTCGTTCAATTGCTCTAGACCTTGGTAAAGGTCCTACATATAAAAAACTTACCTAAATCTTGCGTATTGACTGTAGTCATGCCTAGGTTTGTATAAGTGGTCGTCTTCGTTCGTAATGCCGTAGTTATCATACGCTTGTCGCCGCTCAGTGTCTGACAACAGCTCATATGCTTGTTTGATTTCAACAAAACGAGTTTCCGCATTTGGATCTTCATTTTTATCAGGATGCCTGTAATGTTAGATTGGTATAGAAGAACATTGTAACAATCAAGATTTTTAAATTTTGTGTGATATATGGGATTAAAATTAATTTGAAAAAAAAGCTTTGATGTTTGCTGTTACTAGATTAACAAGCCACATGACAAAGAGTTAGACTGATATAAATACACATTGATTATTTAGAATTTGAGTCCCAGCTAATCTCATATTAAAAATGAAAACAAAAAAAAATTATGAATGATATTGGTTGGCCAATGTCTTGTCTAAGCAAACTACAAATGCCCAAGGGAACAAATAAAGAGCATCAATAATTCCTCACCATTCTTTAGCTAGTTGCCTGTAGGCTTTGCGTATTTCTGGCAGGGTAGCCTTTGGGTTTATACCCAGGATTTTGTAGGGGTCACCGATCTTCTGGGCAAGCAGCAACGGGCATAACGTGAGCATCAGCACCACCCACAGCCATCGCCCTCTCCAACCCTTGTATTTCCATTGCATATTACCAAACAGTTTCTATAACAACCCTTCTGAATAAAACCTTCGTGCTTTTCAAGAATAATCTCATAGCAAAATCCTGCACTCAGCAATGGAACGCATGACTGCTGTATGCGAATTTAACACGGAAAACTCAAAAACTGTTATCAGTCATTTGTCTTAAAATAGAACGGCTGAAAATTCGTGAAATTCTAAAATCTCACAAAAATTACAAAATGTCAATTGGGCCAGACCATAGGCAAATCTGTTGTTTTTCTGCGCAAATAGCAAAGACAACCATCTTAGTAGCAATCAAAGAGATCAATACATTCTAATTTACTTATTTATGTTTTTTCTTAATTGTTATCAGATAATTTGTTTTCTTTTCATGGTTAATTTGTTCTCATTAAAATAAATTGAACAATTTATTTCAATAGTTTTCGCGTTTTCTGATTTTAAAATTCACCACTAGGGGCGCTGCTGATGATTTATTTTTATTGTCAAATCTGTCAATGTCGATGAAGTGTGACAGAGTCAGTGGTGACATGACAGATCACCGTTGCCATTTCCATCATAATTTCACTCAGTTTAAAATTGAATTTCTGGTGTATGGTTGTGCTGTGTTATAGTTTTACAATAACTATATTCCAACAGGAATAGCTGATATATAATTTATTGATCATAATTTTTTTGCCGGTAAGTTTGTCTTTATTTTAATTTTATAGGTTAGAATAATCACCTGATAATGAAACTTTTGTAAATAAATTGTATGTACCTAATATTATTAACTAAATCATAATTTAGAATTAATTATACAAATGTAATACAAATCTAAGGTAAACATTATCCATAGCATTTTTTACTTTTTCCTTGTTTGGTTTTTCCTGTCTCTATTGCATAATAATTAGGCTACTTAATTATTAATTAATTATATAAAACCTGTTTCGCTTATTAAAAAGGTGACTATTAAAATTAAACTAAATCTAAAATGTATTATTTAGTTAAAATTAAAATAAAATAAATGGTGGTTTACTTCTTGTTATGGATACTTTTAAAGAAGGAATTTCAATTAATTATATTAAAATTTCTTGATATTCTCTAATTAATTTCCATTAGTGAAATCTTTTACGTTTTGTCAGTACCACATGGCAAACTATTTGTTCAGATTAGATAACTGAAGGTGTTATCATTCAAGTTTATTCATGATTATAACAGTCTGGACAGTCTATAATATTATCATTGTAACAGTTATGTCATTACGAGAATATATTTTATGTAAGACGTAGGTACATCCCATGGAAACCACTTCACACAACCAGATAAAAAATAGTCTATAGCCTTCCTCTATAAATGAGTCTAATGCTAAAATATTTTTTTCTAATTAATCCAGCCGTTTTTGAGACAAATGCCTAATACACAGTAAGAGATTGAAACACTACTTTTTCTTCAGCTTTATAATATTAGTATACATAAATTGTTATGGTAGGTAAAGAGGTTCATCTTCTGTGATTATAAGTTATTCACAGAAGCAATAAACTTGTTTTGCACTAATATCCAGGTTTGGCTGATGCAATAATTCGATTCCAGTAAGAAAATGTACAGACGACAGCAGGTACAATGTATACGAATCTGTCAAATTTTACCAATTGAACATCAACCTACCTACATTGTGGTAAGTTTGAAAATCTATTGCAGAAATTTGACAGATTATGGTAACTTGATGTGCTGTTGTCTGTACTATTAGCTTATTCGAAAAAAGAGAAAACAATTAGGTAGAATGTCACCTTAAAGCATAATTAACCCAAAATGATAACATAAAATAATATGTAGTATTATTTGTTCAATAAAGTATTTTTACTTTATTTTTTATAAACAAGTATTCAAAAGTAAAGTTATTTAAAAAAACAACTTCTCAATTTTATTTTAAACCTATTTTTATTTTAATTTGGTGAGAATTATATCATTCAAATTAATAAAAGTCAAAGCCTAACAAATGAACATGTTACTTACATTTGCTGAATTAGCTAAGTGAAGTAAAAGTAAGAATTTCACCTATTCATAAACTAGGTTTACCTTGAATTGACCTTGAACAAAAGTTTGCATATTGTTCATTTGTAGCCATGTTGAGCTCATAAGAGAGTGTAACAAATAGGTATTTAATGTAATTAAGTACATAATTTTTACTTCAATAACAATTTTGAATATTTTCACATAATTTTATACAGCTTTTCCCGAGATTGTACAGACAGCAGCACATCACATTATTAATCTGTCAAATTTCTTCAATAGATTATCAACCTTATCACAGTGGTAGGTTAATGTTTGATTGGTAAAAATTTACAGATTTGGGTACTTACCATAAGCTGCCGTTGTCTGTACCTGTATACCTAGTGTAGATATGGCATAGGTAGACGACCGGCTGCTATGACAACAGGGTTCAGTTCCCCAATGAAATCAGTCTTGGGAAGTCAAATTCCCTTGGGAAGCTGGCGAAGCCACAGGAGGAAGCTAGTTTTTTTTTAATTACGAAAATAATTAAATTTGAAAAATCTTAGTGCATATTATACACATTCCTCATACCTACCTATCTACTTAGTCTCTCGAATGTATCCTAATCAGAAGCTTGGCGTAATGAAGTGATATGAAACAAAGGACCATTAAATACAATATAAATGAGTTTCGCGGTAGTTTAATATGGCATTAGTTACTGTTTGATAATAATGATCTGTCGTAACAAAATATCGTTTAGCGTAATTTTCCAATCGGACCTCGGAGTTCTTGAGATAGAGCATCAAATGGTCCAAAAATCAAACTTTTAAACACCATTTTAGAATTATTTCTGAATCTTAATAATTTTTAAATCTGGTAGTTTGGGCCATATAGAATAAATAGCTGCATTTCTCATAGCTATTGGAACTAATAAAGCATCATTGGATCACACCCAAGTTATACTCCTTCCGTCTCCTAAGAGACGACAGGCCCGTGTCGGGGGCGCGCGTTGTTCCACGCGCTCCTCAGAGTGTCAGCAACGCTGCGGGGCCCACTAGGGCCAGAGCCTGTCGGGGCTGCGGGTTGTTCGAAAGAGTTACCGCGACCCCGGCACACAAAAGGTTCCCGAAGGAACACGGTGGGTTTTTGTCAGTAAAAATCTGACACTCCCGCTGTCACCCACAGCGGGAGGGGTATAAAAAAAAAGAAAAAAAAGGCTCGCCGAAAACATTATCGATTCACAATCAGTAATATTCGGAGTATACTGTAGAATACTGTAGATCAAAGAATCATAGACCGATTTAATCGGGGAACTGAACCCGGTTGTTATAGCTGCCGCATGCCGGTCGTCTAACTATGCCACATCTACACTAGGTATAAAGGTACAGACAACAGCAGGTCACCGTACCCGAATCTGTTATCCCGATCTTACGGCTATTGTGATAAGGTTGAAAATCTATTGCAGAAATTTGACAGATTGTGGTAACTTGATGTGCAGTCGTCTTACGGTCATTTTTTTAATAAGTAAATAACACGTTACTAGATACAACCTTCAAACACGTTTTAGCTTCGCTATAAACAACCTTTGTCCACTAAGCTACGTTATGTTTTTCTAATCATGTTCTTACTTAGGAATATAACGAGAAACAAGAATTAGACAATAATTTCGTGACCTTGCGCATATAATTCTATTCATTGTAATGAGTGACCTACAAAACACGTCGACAGGTTTTAATGAGCAATATCGTACTAGTATTATTACCCGACTGTGTCAGGATATTACACTTTATTTTGCTGTACCTAATAATATACAGACAGGGGCAAAGTTTTTTTATTTAGGAAATCATTTTTAGAGTCACTAGATCCCCTTCAGAAAGACCTCTTCCATCAGAAACGCTATTACACCCAAAAGGCGGGCCATGTCACAAGCGGAAATCACAAAAATAGTATTCTGGTGTCTGTAAACAAGTGGCCAGCTAATGTTACGATTAATGCCGTCTGAGTAGTTGTTGTGACCGCCTTTGAATTGCCTTCACTTGACGTTCTCCTGCACTAATGAAACAATTGACTGTGATAGCGCGGTGGGTGACGTCACAGCTACCGGTGGGTGTGCGCATGACGCTCAGCCAATTTACAAGCAATTTATTACAATATAGTAACTAGTGAGCAGTGATTGTTAGTTATTGAGCTTGTTTGCAGAGAATTAGAAACATTAGGATCGCTGGTATTTTTAGGGGACACTGTTTATGTTTATGACGCCGACACTATTTAAGAATATATTAAATAAGTCGTCAATATTTACTGATGGACATGAAGCCTTGCTCAAACACAATGAAAAATGAATAAATATAAACATAACATATTATGTTTGAGCCTGGCTCCCTTGCTAAGATGATGCTATAGATAAGCATGGGTTCATCCGCAGATTACTTTCTACTTAAAAAAATTGAAGCGTGTTTATCATTATTACATTAATTAATATTCATTATCTTCGTTACTTAGAACCTGTTACATTTACGTTTTATTACGAGAAAGGAAGAGTTGACCTGTACCATTAGCCCTGACCTAAGAACTAAGCTGTTGGAACCTAGACAGGCGTACATTTTCTACGCCTGCAAAGATTTACGTGATATAGCTTTTAAAAATACAGCAATAGTATTAGAGAAATGAATATTTACCTACGTTGTCTAATTCGGTAGTCATAGCATTGCTTATCTCAACATTAGCGAAAAGCTGATGAAACGGTGATGCAAATCTTCAATCTGCGGAATGTGATAAGATTTATGACTATCTTAGTTACTTACACAGATTTAGAAATATGTATTTTATCACTTATGCATCTATAACGTCTTATGAATGCGTGTTATGGCCACGTAATCCTACAGTAGAATTTCGGAAACTCATACTTGAATACTGGCTGACGAAACATTTTACAATTTAGAATGGATGCAGTGACGTCAGCCTGATGAGCGCAATGACTTCGCAGAAACACTACGCCGAAATGATCACGTATGCACTAAACCTACGGTGGAAGCTATAGCTATGTTACCGTCGATACAATTAATTCGGATAATATGGGAAATTATAATGCATCCGGGATTGGGGCTTTAATAAAACTTTGTTAAATAACTGGGGAAACCCCCTCTCGGTCTAGCCCAAATTGGAATACATAACATTAATTTATCTGACTATGTAGGTATGGTAGGTACCTAATGATATGAAGAAGTGTCTGAATTTGCCAACAGAATAGTAAATAACATTTAAATACTGTTCAACCTCGACCCCAACCGCACAGGGAAATAGGTCTAAGAGCTCATTCTATAAATAAGGCCAACTGATATTGTTGTCATTCGTAGTGTCATGTTTCAATTGTAGAAAAGTTGCGCGCTTCGTATTGCGATTTGCTCGAGGTCGCTACAATTTAATGCAAAGAAAAAAAAAAACGAATAGGTAAGTCAATAGCAAAACCGCAATAAAATTATACAAATGTTCTTAAATGAGGCTAAATGCAAAAATAGAAAAGTATTGATAATTTAGGTTCGGATAGCTGTTTGAAGAAGAAGAAGTTTGTAGATGTTTGAAGAAGCGAGTGATTTTATTTTTTTTTTATTTATTTATTTATCTCAGGCATCTAAGGCCCATAAAATACAATACATAAATATTATAACATAAAATTATATACTATTACATATTTATATAAAACAACTTAAAACTAAGGTTGCCATCCGTCCGGGTTTTCCCGGATTTGTCCTCGTTTAGAGGGCGTCCGGGGAGCGTCCGGGGAAGGTTTCATTTGTAGACCGGGTTTTAAAAAATAAAAGAAATTGGGTCGCCCGCCCGCGAGACACGCACTATGCTCATTTTTACAATAAATAAAGACAGGTTGCGACCCGACTTTGCGAAAATTTCGCGCTCGCTTCGCTCGCGCATATTCTAAATATCAACATCTGGCCAACTAGGACTTGCACATGGAAGGTTGCATACTATTAGCTATAAAACAGTTAAAATCACGTTTGTTTTACGGGAGCATAGCCTAAAATACTTATTTTATTCTAGTTTTCAATAATTATTGTTGTTATAGCGGCAACAAAAATACAATTCATCTGTTTAACTGTCTGTGACAGGCGAATAGGGAAGTCTTTGTAATAGGGTCTCGTTTTACGGTTTGGGTACGGAACCCTAGAAATTACCATGTCTTACTTATCAACCTAGCAAGCACGGTCCCAAAACTGTAATTATCAGGTTGAAAAATCTTCTAAGTAATCAGTATTCAACTTGTTCACATCTAATGGTGTTTTGAATTAAAAATTTTAACGATGTTCAAACAGTCAGAAGGATTCAGAAATACTATCGTGTTCCAAAAACTATCGTGACTATAAAAGATTTCTCAAAATAACAAAAAAGGTGGCGTTCGCTCCGCTCACGCATCTTGTCACTATTTCCTGCTGTTTTTTTATTCAAGCATATAATAAAATTGCACTCGCTTGTCCATCACCCGTCCAAAAAACTAAAAAATCGCGAATTCTGTTACTGCTAGTGCTTTTTTCCCCCAAACATTTTTTCACTCGCGCCTTCAGAGGCGATATATATTTTTTTATAGGATTTGTCAAAAACCAAAACAACTCTACTTACAACATAAAAATTTCGCGCTCGCTCCGCTCGCGCATCTTACTTAACCCTTTCCTTTACATTTATGAATTGACGGTGAAGACTTAATTAAGCATTTCTCCAAAAAGTTCAAGCTCATTAGATCTTACTTATGATCATCAAGAACCCAAACGCGACATCTCGGTCTTTCAAAAATACAGAAAAGTAAATTTTAAGTATCAATTTGTCGTTTTTGACGGTGCTTAATAGAAAAATAACAAGTTATCCCGGGTCCCAACCTAGGCATCGCCGCCACTGGAGGGGCCCCATTTTGCTATTTGCCCCGGGGCCCCCGGTAACCTAGCTACGCCACTGCACGGCCCGTTCGTAAAAGATCTTGTTGACATGTCCGGCTTTTGGACTCTAAAATCCGGGGTTTTCACGCGTCTTGTCCTGTTTCCCAAATTTTAGAGATGGCAACCCTA
>NWSH02000560.1:11550923-11561279 GCA_002382865.2 Heliothis virescens
TTTTTTTATGTTTTTATGTACACAGTAACAAGAATAATTAAAATCCTTTGTTCAGCTAGCATAATTCTATATGCTGGTACATAGAGTTTGGGAACACCACTGTACAGTAAATAACTTTTCAAAAGAATTTATGGAGAATTTGTGCTGGATAACAAATGGTCGCCATTTTAGCATCACAGAAACGATTTGTTATTAAATATCTAAATGATTTCTTATAGATTTCAGGATATTTGATATCTGTTAATTCAAACAATATATTTTCGACTTATTTCCTAATAGAATACAATAAGTTAGGAATCAATAACTTGAGTATTATATCTATTATGTATTTAGACACCATATATCTTAAGAAATATTTTCGTTAAAGCGATGATATTCGAACGGCGCGTGAAATATTTGATATATTTACATATACACATTTACAGTAAAATGGTACTCGCCACTCAATTTGCATACAGAAAGCTAACGTGAAAATAATTATTATAAATATCTTATCATAATAAATATGTCTGCCTAACAAACACCTATTAAATGTCGTCTGTCACATTATACACAAAACGGAATAAAAATAAAACGTATATTTTTTTGGCTATTTAAACTTTAGTAAAAGCTGTTGTCAAGGCTCAAGACATCGTAAAGCTGCTGAAGAGAATTAAAGTAGCTGCATCTTAGGCTGCAATAGCTGTTGAATAGCCAATAAACAGGCTTTGTACAGGTGTTTGAATTTTTAAACTGTCGTTAATCAGCCACTGTAATGCTCATGGCTGGTTAATTTGTGGCCCAAATTAGAGTTATAAGGGCTGTATAGTTAGCTATACAGCCCTTATGTAGAAAACTAAAACAGCCTTGAGTAGTCACAAATTCTATAAGTTAGGCACTATGCGGCTGTCAAATGCTACTTGGGCTGCCCTCGCACCCACGACCTCATTAATTTAATGGAGTCACATTTATGCTGAAAACTGATACACTTGTTCGCAATAAAAACAGTATCTATCGCCGGTTAATGTAATTACTTTCTGATCTTGAAGTCTCTCCGACGATATTTATTTAGATGTATTCTTTATAAAACTACTTAACATTTTATGAAACGGCGCGGACGAAAAAAAAAAATCATAACTTTTGTAAATCTACACATACTACCTATAATATTATAAAGCTGAGTACTAGATAGATACTCCAGTTACTAACCTAAGGCTACAGGCTACTTTTAAGCGGGTGCTAGTAACACATAAAAATTAGATCTTTTAAACGATTTAAACGATCTTTTAAAATAAGGTTATAAATTCTTACACATTAATAAAAGATATTACAAATGATTAATTACAGAAAGAAATAATCAAGAACAAGAGCACTGAGGGAATGCCGTTCCCCATCATCTTGTCAGGATCCGTCGTGACCTTCATGTGGCTGCTGTACGGCATCATCCTCAGGAATAAGTTCCTCGTTGTAAGTATACTTCATAATTATACCCATAATCATTAACACACATGTCCAGTGCAGAGTATCAGCAAATTCCCTGCTTAGGGTCAATTTATACTAGCGCAGAGTCGAAGCGCATCGAAACGTCTTTCCAAAACTGAACATAACAAATTCAACCTTAACTCCACAGCGTAACGCACACATTACTTCTGAGAGTTTAAAAATGCGCTAGTATAAATGGACCCTTAGGGGAGGCCATTGCCTAACAGTGAACTGACAAAGATGACACCAATGCACATAGGTACTGTATCATCCAGACCGCGGGAATTTCTTCAAGGTGACCACTATTGAAGGGATGGCTATTAGGTACTATCAAACAATGACATACTTACTCGTATATGAGCCACTTTGTCTAAAAATAATAGAAAGAAAAAAGAAGTGCCAAGTAGACGCTAGTTCAGCATATATGCCAGACACGTAGTACCTGACGCTGGTTTTCAAATGGGAATAAAGGCTTTTCACTGCATGCCTAACTCTTCGACCCTATTGTTTTTGATTGTGTTTAGGAAAACTTGCCTGTTAGCAACAATAGTAAAGTCTGGTATATAAGTAATTATCGTGAGATATTATCAGGAATTACGTCGGCGTATCTTCCATGAAATCGCGATAAGCCTATAGAGATTTTGAAATAAGCCGGTAGTATTAAACAAGCGATATTTTTGAAGATTTTGAAGTAGGTCGGAATTATCGATAATTCAGTAGATAAATATTAACTATACAAAATCTAATAAAACTATAAAAAAAGGGCGTAATTTTACGTACATCTAACGGACAATAATAATATTTGCTGGGGAGTGTGTTGCGCCACTTCTTCCCAGCAAAAACACCTAGGAACTGGTGAAGGGCGGGCGTTTTTGGGACTGTTTCGCGTAATTTTGTTTTTTTTTTTTACAAATGCATTGTATTGTTGACATTCATCATTGTCTCATATATATTTTTTTTTTTTCAGGTACAAAATATAGTAGCTGTAGTTCTGTGTGGATCGCAACTGGCTCTGTTCGTGATCTACCCTTCGAAACCGAAGGGCAAGGAAAAGAAGCCCAAAGCTAAGAAAGCCGACTAAATTAAATAGGTAGGACATAACACGATGTTGCCTCGCTAGGAATAGGTAGTCTGATTTCTCTTAGCTATCTTTGGACGGACTGCGCCGTAGCTCAATTTATTTTTACTAAATTAAATATTTATATATGACGTATAAGTTGCATTTTTAAATGGCAAAGATAGGTGAGAAAAATTAGACTTGTATTATTATAAGTGAGAAGTTATGACGAATTGTATGGGGTAAAAAGTTTTTATATGGCTTCTGTGAAAGCCAGGCATGTTATATTTTCTTCCATATTGTTTTACGCGTTTGATAGATTTTTATACTGTTGTAAATTGAAATTACTTAAAAAAATATGGAAAAATGTATTTTGAATTTCTCTCTGAGCTTCCTTTTCCAAAAATCGTTTTTTTATATATTATATCAGTTTTATTTGTCTTTATCATGTAATGATAACATTCCATTCTGTGGGACAGTTTTATAAACTACTATGTATTTTATGTACCTTAATAGTTCTACTAGGTAGGTATATTATGTACCTATAATTATAGCGTGTTTTTTGATCAGACTTACACTATAATACTTTATTTATATCTAAATCTCAAAATTATAAGTAATTGATTAAATCTGCCCACCTGGTGACCACGCAATGATAACCACACTGGACCCAGCAGGTTACGGGGATGTACCGCTTACTACCCCAGTCACAGTGCCCCAACCACTAGACAAATGGCAGGATTCCACCATGTCTTTTAAGAATACGACGATATAGTTTTAGATATCAATATAGCCAATCATGTTGTAAAGCACTACTGACTGTCCTGTGGAGGTCAGACAGGCAGTCGCTCCATGTAAAACACTGGATCTCAGCTGCATCCGGTTAGACTGGAAGCCGACCCCAACTTAGTTGGGAAAAGGCTAGGCAGATGATGTTGTAAAACATTACTGACCTGAACTAAGTGGGTTAACCTATTATGCTGAACAATATTTAATGAATACCGAACCACATCAGAATGTAATGCTTCAAACTCTGGTTTTACTGGAGCCCAAGCAATATTTGGTATGGGTCGGATTTTAAAATATAACGAATGCCAGAATTTTCCGAAATAAAATAAGCTGTTAAAAGTACAGACGACAGCAGGTCAACCTACCCGAATCTGTAAAATTTCACCAATCGAACATTAACCTTCCACTTGTGATAAGGTTGAAAATCTATTTAAAAAATTGACAGATTATGGTAAGTTGATGCGCTGGCGCCTGTACACTAATATCAAACTTGATTTGAATAATTCTGACATTTTTAATATAAGCTAAAGTGTGTATCGTCTTTTCATTCATACTGTAAATGCTCAACATCAATCAAGTATTAATTTTCTGAGTCACGTTGTAGGTGAATAATGTATATTAACTTGGTCTCACGGACTTATACCAAGAAGCTAAGATGTATACTGGACTCAATTGGAGGACCCTTTCGGTAAAATTGATAATTTTTTTAACAACACCAAAAATTACATCGTTTTAATGACATGGTTCTTGTAGTACTTCTTGGCCTTGCTAGATAAACTCCAGGTATGTATTTAAGCTTCTTGATCTATAGGTCCTACCATTTACCTCGTTTGCTGTAACTACCATTTTATGTCAATACGTATGTCAGTTATCTCAGTGTTGCCGTATTTTTTAATCTACACATGTAATAATAAATGTTTTAAAATAATCCTCATGTTGTGATATCAAACCTGTGAGATTGTAAAATGAAATGAAATAAACTTTTTAGTATAATGGAATGTTTTAATAATCGTCCTAAAGTTACAATGTAAACATGAATGAAGATCCACTGAGCAGTCTGGTCAAATCAGCGCTGCTGGCTTTGATTAGATGTTGCCATTTTAAGATTTTTGCCAAATAAATGGAATTATAAATCAATAGATTGACTTTCAAACGAGTTAATTCTCTTAATAAATAAGTGAACTATTTATTTATGGGTGATTGAATTTCTAATTAGTTTAAGGTAGGCAACAGCACAGCTGGCTCGGTGGGTTAACTGCATTTTAACCAACTTTTGGGAATACTGCATTGTGCTTTAAAATGATTAGTGGTTTTCATGACAAAATACGTTTATGTTCGTGCTAAGTTTTTCTGAATGAACGTCAATACGACGGATATCTGTAAGACGGGCTCCCTCGTGCCTGTGACGGACAGGTCGACGTCGATGCTACCCTTCTCGAAGGGAAACACGCTGGGAAAGTGTTCTGTAGGAGCGGTCATGTTCATAAGAGCTTGAGGTCCCTGAACAGAAATGGTACAAACTATGTATTTATTATACTATTCACACAAAATCCTTATTAATATTAACACTATAGTTTTTGTATACGGATGTTTGTTCTTCCAAAAAGGCAAGTTTCACAGCTTCCAGATAAAGTTCTATATAGCTATCTGACAGATAATTCCACAGAAAAGTAGTCGAAATTAAAAATATCTGTATGGCTTTATCTGTTCGAACGCTGTTTTTTGCTTCCATTTCTCCCTGTCACTCGTCATACTGACATTCGCTTCCTTCTTAATCATGTCATCCCTCAATCAATCGATCCATCTTTTCTTTGGTACATTGCCCCCGCCCGGGCTGGTGCAAAAACCCGTGTCCACTTCCCACAGGGGTCGGGTGCTGCCCCTGGGCGTTGCCTGGGTGGTACGCCCTAACCCTATCGATCTGTGAAACTGATTGTTGAAATAAAAAAGTTACTTACGGCGGGCATAGGACACTGTAAGCCAGTATTTTTGACAGTGCCCCCTACAAAAGGCTCTTTGTTTATGAGGTCACAGAGCTTGTAATGGAATTCAATAAATGAACGTCGGTACTCGTTATGCAACAACTGCTTGAAGACTACGTCCACCTGGAAATAACCACGTAATTTGAGTAAAGTACATACAACAGCTCATCAAGTCACCACAATCTGTCTTTCTGGAATAGATTTTCAACCTTATCACAATAGCGGAAGGTTAATATTGCATTGGTAAAATTTGACAGATTCGTATACGTTGACCTGCTGTTGTCTACCTAGTAGGTTTACCTACTGCATCCGTTAGGTACAGGAATCAATTTCGAATTCGGAACGTAAAATAGTTGATAGGCGTGATGATAGGGTTAGGAAAAAGGGATTCTAATAATTCTGTTTATTTTATTTTTTAACACATAGGACACGTATTTTTAGGGTTCCGTACCCAAAGGATGAAACCGAGTCCGTCTGGTGCTGAAGGTCTATAAGATACTGGGGACAGACGGATGGACATCAAAGCCAGTAGCGGCGCAAGATCAAAATTTTATGTGGGCAAGATACATTTTGCGAGGCCCTCTCCTCGGGCATAAAGACAGATTTGTTAAAATAAAAAACTTATGTCATTTCATTATTAAACTTTTATTCATGCAAAATTTAGTCAAACTTACAACTACCCGATGAAAAATGTTTTTATCTAATTATGTATCATATATGATTATATTATATGATTATATATAATTAGGTAAAAAAAATTTCATCGGCTAACCTAAAAATATTTAAGATATTAAGACCAACGTTAAAAAACAATTTAATTTAAATATTACAGGAACAGAAATTTTCTACTTTTTACACTGCTGAATTGTTTAATTACGTGCTCGTAATCTAGCTTGGATGCTATATCAGCCTCGATAGACAAAATTGCGACCGCAGAAAGTCTTTCCTGTGACATCGTACTCCTTAAATAATTCTTAATGAGTTTTAATTTTGAGAAGCTCCTTTCAGCGGAGGCTGTACCTACTAATTGGTATTGTTAATAATATTCTAATGACAATGTAAATGTTTGGGTATATTTCTTTTAAGTTATTATCTGTAATGTATTGAAGCAACTGTTTTACGTCTGTTATAAAGTTAGGTAAATTAGGGATCATTATTTGTAATTCTTCATATAATTCGTAAGGTTGAAAGTCACTGCTCTCACCCACTCGTAGGACTGTGTGTAAATCTTGACAATTTTTTAATATTTGTTCGTGTGGAATATTTTTTAATTTACTTATATCATACAGAAAACCGAAATTTTCATGATGTTGATTTAAAGCCATAAATCTCAAATCCATATTGGTAATAATTGAATCAAGCATAGTGTTAAAAAAATTTGCTTCATACCGGCTTTTGGGACACTGTATAGGTTGATCCTCGCCCTCATAATCAAAGACCCTTTTCTTTTTCACTACTCTTTTGTTTTTAAATTCGTTTGGCAGATCATAACAGCTTCTGTCAATAAATTTTTGAGCATCAGACAAGCATTTTTCAAAGCCAGTTTGCCGATATTCTTTGATCCAGTCACAAAATGTATGCAAATGTTTAAGGGCAATGCTCAAATGGACTTGTACAGATTGCCATAGTTTGCTTATCACATTAACACGCGATAACAATTCATACCATACATGTAAAGATATTACAAATTCTAAACTAAGCATTTCGTTTAATACTGAATCACAATCACTGAGAGTGTCTGATTGATCCGTTTGATTTTTCAAACTTTCTATGCATCCTACAACATCATCAAATTGAAATAGTATGGACTTAACTGCCTCGATTCTGCTTTCCCATCTCGTATCCGATAAAGGCTTCATGGTAAGTTTTAATTTATCTTTAACCAATTCCCAGCGTTTGCTGGAACCTGAAAACAGCACATAATTTTTTTGGATAAAACCAAAAAATGTCTTTGCTGACACCGAAGAATTAGCGGCGTCTACCAACAGCAGATTCCAGCTATGACAACCGCAAGGCGTGAAAAATGCCCTAGGATTTATATTTAATATTCGCGTTTTGACTCCACTATTTATGCCTACCATATTTGCGCCATTGTCGTATCCTTGGCCACGGCAGTTTTGAATATCTAACCCATTCTTTTCTAGCTCGCCTAGTATGGCATTACTTAAATACTCTCCTGTTGTCTCACTTACAGCAAGAAATCCAATAAAATGTTCTTCTATTGTGCCCGTTGATATATTACAAAATCTTAAGATCACAGACATTTGTTCTACTTTACTACAGTCTCTAGTGCAGTCAAGCAAAAAAGAATAATATTTAGCCTCTTTTAATTTACGAATCACTTCATCAGTTACCGTTTTTGCCATCAGTGTGATCAATTCATTTTGTATATCGTGACTTAAATAATGATGCGCAAGTTGTTTGTCAGTAATACGTCTCATATGTTCTCGTAAAGTAGGATCAAATTTTGATATCAATTTAAATAAATCAATGAAGTTCCCACTATTCCTAAAGTCACCGTCTGTCTTTATAGCTTCTCTGTGACCTCTGAATGCAAGATTATGAGAGGCTAAGAAGTTAATAATATCGATTAACCTCTCAAACAAATTGTACCAATGTTTTTGAGATTCACGAATTAGCCTTTCGTTTTCTTTGTCTATTGTTTTCTCGTGTTTTATGCCTCTCTCTAATGTTATCCATTGGAACATAAATGCCATATGTTCTTTGGTATTCTCATGTCTTTGTAAAATACTGCTTAAATGTTTCCAGTCACAGCATCCTCCCTGTACCATCTGAGTTTGTGAATTGCCAAAAAGTCTGCATGGAAAACAGAATACTTTATTTTGAGACTTAGAATAAACTAACCAGCGACGATGTTGAATTTCACCATTATTTAGTTTTCTAGAGAAATGAAAATTTGAAAAGTGCCTATGGTCGTCGTCTTTGGGATAATCTTCATCACCAATATCGAATTGTTGTGAGGGGCCGTTCTGAACTATATCATGACGCTGAACATCCGATATGGGCATCGACCACATACCTGGATCAAAATTATCAAATACTTGTTTAATTGCGTCACTCGCATCGCTGCTAGTTGGTGGAGAACAAATTTTCATTTTTTTTTCGTGATCTAGAATATTGCCCTCGGGAAACACAGGAATTTCATCGTCGGAATCTGATTCGTTAGATATTGATTTTGTATCAATTTCAGACTGTCGTTCGGTATCAGTATTTAGTGGTTCTCCATCAGTACTTCTCAAATTCATAGGAATCTCAATCGTGGCTGAATATTTTTTAGAAGTCGACGCAATCGATTCAGATGGTTCTGTCGTACCAGATGCAGTTGGATTAAGAAACTTCATCATACCTTTACTTAACGCCTGGTTTGATATTGCTCTTTCAGCTTTTCTTCTTCGTTTTGATGACCCGGACTCCCATTTCCTCCCAGCATCTCTATCTCTCTTAGGGCCTAGGCCTGACATGTTATGTAATCTGTAGGCAAAAACAATAATACTATTTAAGACATAATAGCTCTCGTGGTCCATAAACAAGGCAGATACATATAATATATAGAATTCCCCTTTACTTTACTAAACTTTCTGTCTGCTCGGTTTAGGTACAGACGACAGCACATCAAGTTACCACAATTTGTCAAATTTCTGCAATAGATTTTCAACCTTATCACAATGGAGGTAGGGTAAAGTTTAACTGGTAAAATTCGACAGATTCGTATACGTTGACCTGCTGTCGTCTGTACCTACATAATACTACTAGATAATTAGTACACTTTACGCTTTTTTCTTATAAAAATAAAGTATTAAGTATTAATTTAAATTTATTGAAAATAAAACCTATATTCCTCGATCAGAAAATAAAATAAACATTTGAAGTCAAAAAAAAGTATTATCTGTAAATAAAATCATTTCTTACCTTTCACTTAATCCCGGTACAATTGTTTTTCTTCAGATCACAAACAATAAATCAATAGTTAAGTACTAGACTACGTATCTATTATTTTATAAGTAGGGTAAACCAGAAAATAATTGCCCACAGGCAGTGATTGCCCGTTTTTAGAAAAAAAAAAACTGAATCAGAGGTTGTGTTCTCACTTGTTTCGAATATAATTTATACTAGGTTACTCTATGGTCAATTTATAATAGATTTTAAAATTGACAAGTGCCAACACTGAAGAAAAAAAAACATTTGTGACGGATTTTGTCAAGACGGGTGAACATTTTAGCAATTTTCTTAAGGAACTATTTGCATGGTTCATATTTTTTGCAATTTATTTGATATTTCATTATTGGCGTATGGTTATGACGAGCTCATAAGTATTACGTTGTTTTTAATGAAAATAGGTATTTGATATCCGATTAGATACAACGGTCTTTAACGGTGGGCAATAACTGTACATTTTTAGATAATTTAAAATTTGTTTTATTATTTTCTAAGCCATGTAAGTTTTGACTAAAAACCGTTAATACTTTGATGGAGATTTTATTTAGATATAAGAAAAAAATAAATAAATGGTTGAAAGTTATAATATTTTTTTATATTGTTTGAAGCCAAAGTGTTTGAAGTCCTTAACTGGGCAATAGCTATACGGTTTACCCTAGTCATAGTTACAAAACAGCGTTTTGAAACAGTAAACCACAGTTTTAATTTCTTAACCCTACGGTGGTCGCGCCCCAAAAAGTTTCATGAGTGGTCGCGTGGATTACATACGTAATCCATAATACAAATTGAAAAATACAAAAGATTAAGTCATAAACTATTTACGAATTAAATAGAAATAGAATCAGCATAGTTTTCTCTATTTAAACATAATAGTCACAATTAAATCACAACTTGTGTGTTACAAATACTCAGCAAAATAAAAAATCTTGCCTAAAATGGCACAAAAATCGTATATTTTATTCTAATTAAGATCACAATTTTTAAAATAATCAAAACTTCAATCTAAATATTGTTTTCTGCACAGGACAGATATATATTTTCAAAATGTTCTTCACATACAAACTTCCTGCAGTTGGTGTACATCTTTCTAGTGCTTTTGTTGCGCGCTCT
>NWSH02000560.1:11561860-11589187 GCA_002382865.2 Heliothis virescens
CGAGGTAGTAGGTTGAGTTTCTGCATACGTAATACCGAGAAAATCTTTTATTTTGGTTGTGAGAGTCCTTGGCAACGTTTTTTTACAGTCTCTTCTGCGCTATTAGTCTCATCCATCCATTTCATCAACTTCTTCGTCGGAGCTCGATTCAGCTTCATAAACATCATTCCGAACATCGTCTTCAGCCAGCCATGATTCAACTGGTCATTGCACGTGTATTGTCCATTTTTTTCTTAAAAACTAACATCATATTACAATAATATAACGAAACAAAACAAAATGAAATATTATTTATCTAAAATAAACGAAAATATAATAATTCAATGTAAAAAAAAATACTCACGTAATTGGTCGCGCGGATTACGGTTGTAGTCCACGCACTTTACTGGCCTCCTGTAACACAACCGCTTGAGTCCTACTCTTGAGCTGCACGGAGTGCATCGCTCAATCATTCATTTGAAAGTACCTGGAGGCGCCACAAGCTAACGCAAATAGATTTTTAGAAATTAGCGATTTTGTTGAGGTGGATTACATATGTAGTCCACGCGACCACTCCAGGGTTAAATAGAATGTCACATAAAAAAAAGATATTATCACTTATACACGACAAGTCAACCCAAGTAGACTAATCGCTTTGACGACCAATAGCATGAAAACAAAATTGTCAAAAAGTTGCGGTGTACGGGAGGGAGGCTGTTGTTTTACGAACGGGCAATACCCTATTTTGTTTTGGGCGGCGCCGCGCAGCGGAAATTCTTCGCTAGCGATAGGAACGCAATTTCAGGGGAATACCCTTTTTTAGGCCAGCAGTACGTGCATTACAGCGGGGATTTCTCACGAGTGTTAGCGACGCAAGCACTTTTTTCGGCGCGTTCATGGCTTAGGTTTAAGTAATAAATCTCCATGGCGCGAGGCCCCTTGGACCGCGAGGCCGTGGGCTGTGGCCCACGTCGCCCACGCCCTACGCCGCCTCTGATCAAAGCCTTCGTAATAGAGTCCCGTATTACCCTATAATTTGTGTTAGAAATAGGAATGTCGGTGTCATCGATAAGTAAGTACAGACAACAGCAGGTCAACATATACGAATCTGTCAAATTTTACCAATCGAACATGAACCTACCTCCATTGTGATAAGGTTGAAAATCTATAGCAGAAATTTTACAGATTGTGGTTCCTTGATGTGCTTTTGTCTGTATCTACTTATTAATTATTTATTTAAAGGTGTAACCAACCGTAATATTGTTATTCCATTGGTGCTTAGTGATGCCAACAAGATTGATGTAGTAGGGAGACTTCCTACTGTAACGGCGCACGTTGATCGTTGTGTTCTCCAAGTACTTAGGGTTCATGTATACCATATTTGCCCTCTCAGGGATAACAAGCATACACTAAAAAAGTATAAAGATGCTGATAATCCAATTTAGGGAAAGAGCACACTTGCAGGGAGGTTGGATAGTGTATATCTACGCAAGCCTTGATTTCTAAATGCGGTGCGTTTTTTATTTTTTTTTATTAGCCTTTTATCTTCCCACTGCTGGGCTCAGGCATCCTCTCACACAGAGAAAGGATTGTGCGGTGCCTTGATTATATAAAAAATATACTAACTTACCTCAATAGAATATAATTGAATCAAAATTAAGCAGAATGTTTGTAAAATTATTTTTTTCATGGCGATGTTTGGTCACCACGAGTACAATAGAACTGTTTTAAAAGCTAGGTAGGTACTTAGGTACCTACATCATCTATCTGTATTTATACTAATATAAAACAAAGTCCCTCGCCGCGTCAGTATGTCTGTCTGTCTATTCGCGATAAACTGAAAAACTTCACCACTCGATAGCGTGGCTACCGAGGAAGGTTTTACTTTGTTTAATTTCTCCAATGGAATTTCAACCTTATCACAATGGTTGGTAGGTTAATGTTTGATCGGTGAAATTTGACTGATTCGTTTACGTTGACCTGCTGTCGTCTGTACATTAACTACATTTGTTGAAGATGTCGGGAAAAAAGAAGCCGCCTGCGAGCTTTCAACGAAAACGCTGCAAAGTTATTTGATACGGGTGCGGGAACAAGTTCCCCCGGGTCGCGGGTGAAACCACGGGAAAACAACTAGTTATTTATAAAAAAAATTGTCTAAATATCCGAAATCATTATTGATCAGATATGTGCACATTACTACCGTATCAACATGTACTTAGATTATTATTTTTTAAATCGGAACCATTTAAATGAATCGTTCTAATTATCTTAAATGGAAAATTATGGGCGGATGGAGCTCCATTCTGCATGTTTAGTTTCCTTTTATTAAAATAAATATAGCCTACTATTTAACTAATAGATAATTAGATACACATATGTACCCACTGTTTGTATGCAGTTATTTTTAGAACGCAATCAACGGACTGATAAATAGTTAGGACTATGGACTCCATGGAACCATGAAGAAAAAAATAACGAGCGGAGGTGCCGTAACGGTTAATCTCCTTAGAAAATAGCGTCGCCAAAATGCAAATGGTCGGAGGACGAGGTACTTTACTAGTTCCGCCCTCACATGCCTTTGGAACCTGCCCATTTTAAGGGTTCCGTAGTAAACTAGAGACCCTTATAGTTTCGCCATATCTGTAGTCCGTCCGCGGATAATCTCAGTGACTAAACCCTTACGATCTATCGTTGGATAGGTAGGTATTTTAAAATGAATAGGAGTTTACTAAAGTAATTTTTGATTATGCTAATATTTTCGGAAATAATTGAACCAAACCGGCTGTAACTTTTGAACCGTAAGTTTAGTAGTTAGGTAAATATGAAAAATCTGAAAAAACTCTATATAAACTTTCTGGGAAAATTATTTTGAATGTAGTACAGATAGTAGTGTTTGAGATATAGCAATAAATCGCAAATTATAACTCTGTTATTCATATGTTTGTATGAAAAACAAAGTTACTTTTTGTTACCGAAAAATGTTTGTATTTTGGCTAGTTGTAGGTAATAGATACGTTAATTTTTCATAGATACTCGCACTTGGCCGGTTATATGTTTCTTTGTTCCGAAACGAATTCGTGAACCGTCGATATTTCCGTATAACAATGTTTTGTTTGTAGTCATAATAAGTAACCAGCAATGAGACTCACCGAGGGATGGATAAGTGACAACAGTTTAAAATCGAAAAACTAAATACTCAAGAGAAGCTACTCCTGGGCTGGTTATAGTCTACTTTTATTCACGCTACAATCAATAGGAGCAGAGCAGTGAAGGGAAAGATCTTTGATTATGACGACCCGTTGTCGCTGGCATAAGAGACATGATCCGCGAACGAAGTCACTGGCAGAAAATAGTAAATATTAAATATTTTTTTCGAGCAGTCGTTACGTAGGTAGTATTTATTTAGTAATTGATTGATGTGCTTCCGGAAAACATACAGCATTGCTGATGAAGAAGAAGCTGTGTATATAGTCCGACACAAGAGTAGACAACAAGGAGTTGACAATAAATGAGGGCCCCACAATCGCTCAAGTGGCCACCCTGTTACGACGACACGAATGATCTTGATAATTGAATATATTTACCCGACTGCCACAGAAAGGAGGATGACTGCAACAACGTACATAGTAGGTATATACATCGATAATCAGGATCTTGCAGGGAAATTACTTACAATTTCTGTGTTCTTTGGGAATTACACAGAAACATTAGAAACTCTTTTGAGATTTCGTAAGGTAGAAAATAATACTGGCTGTACTTAATTAAATCTTTTAACTTTTGACTTTCAGGTTTAAAGTCAGAATTTTTCTCATTCTACAAATTACAGAGTAACTGTTTCGGGATTTTTTTTGTTATTTTATTTTATTAATTTTTTATTAATGAATTTAAAAAAAATCAAGTGTTACTTAAAATATTGAAACTGTTAAGAAAAGGTAGATAATTACTTATTTTCTCACAATCATAATCCCAAAAAGAATTTTCTGGACTATCACGCTGTCCCTGTATAGAACGACAGAAATGTTTCTTTTTATTGCTCAGAGCGATTTCAAATTTGCCGATTTAACTTTCGAAGTAGCGCATCGTATGAGGGTTGGCACCAACATTAAGTTGAAGCCTATAGAGCTCACCACCTACCAGCTCGTACGAACAGAAAAGGAAAAGTAGGTATAATGTACGCTAGTCTGAAATAGATGTTTTTGTTTCAGTTAACTAAGTATGTCTTTAGCGAAATCTATATTGAGAACATCCCAAAGGTATAAATATGTGTGCAATCCAGCGGTAAGTTACCTTCGTATCTATATATCGTAGATCTTCAGTTCAGGTACCTCCAGGAGGGGGCCTTATTTATTATGTTTTCATTGGTTGGATTCCTTTGACCTTGTTGGCATAAATCCCAAAAAGTACCAACGAAAGATGTTCTATGACTAAATAGTTACCAACTTCTTGTTTTTAATTTTGTAAATGTCATATAAAAACGTATCCTTTAAACGGTTTTATACATGTTTAGAACTAATAGGGAATAGTAACTACCTACTTAAACATAGGTCTTAAAAATGGGTGCCAAAATTGTAATATAGAATATTCAACAGCTTAAGATGTACCTGTCTTCCAACGCTGAGTCGTTTCTTTGTGGTGCGAACGCTAATTTCCTGGAAGCACAATACCTGGAGTGGTCAAAGTCTAAAGGATCCGTTGATTCGGTAAGCATGCTCTATTACACAAACCTAAATATTTGAATATACTGTGAAGGTATGAGAGCAGAGAGTAAACATGGCATTAACTGCAAGGACAAAAGGGTCTAAAAAAAAGCAAATGCTGTCAGTCTCTGTCAGTAGTACCACGGGTAGTTTTTTTTTTCCTGTGGTACTACTAGGCAGCTTTTTAGTGCTACGGGAAAAAAAATTGCCCGTGGTACTACTGGCAGTACTACTGGTGGTACTACTGGTAGTACCACGGGCAATAAACGAAAAATGTAAGTATATAGTCTATACCCTTCCTCAATAAAGGCTATCCAACACTAAAAAAAACTAAAACACTGTTTTGTTGAACTCCCTAATCTCAGGAACCACTGGTCCGATTTGAAAAATTCTTTGTGTTAGATAGCCCATTTATCGAGAAAGGTTATAGGTTACGGTTACGTTATAGGTTAGGGAAGTGGGTAAAACAGCTGGCGTAAGCTAGTATATGTATACGATAGGTCGATGAAATGTGTTTTCAACTTCCATTTCCCTCTGTATTTTATCATGGTAACATTCACTCTGTTCGTATTCATAATCCGTTCAGGATTGGTCATGATCCATTCTTCGGTATTCCTTTCCCTCTGCACCCATATACATTAATACATAACACACTCTTTGTGCCATTTGTTTCATCCCTCTTAATTACACGCCCTAATAACGACATCTGACATGGACGATTAATTATGTATTTATTCGTCACTTTATCCATTCATATCACACCAGAAATCCATCTCCGCATAGCCATTTTTACTTACATGAACCCCCTTCTCATGCCTCTTTTTCAAGTTGATAAGTACATCTGTAGGACCTTCATAGTGAACATTTAAGTAGGTATCTACATTTGTCAACGCGGATACCTGTTTACAGAAATGGGATGGATTCTATGACAGTCTTTGCGGTCCCGCGTTAAAGATTGAAGAAATGCAGGATGACTTCAGTCCTACAAGAGTCCGTAAGTGCCTCCGTAAACCCATTATCCATACTGCTTCCATTTACACCTCCATAACTTGAACATTAATGAACATCCTAGTGGAACTATAACGACTTAGTATTATCAGGTTGTTTCATTACTCTTTGTTCAATAATAAAACCTTTATTTCACATTTGATTTATGTTTGCAGAACCTGACGAGAAGAAGAGTGGAGCCAAGAGTGATGACGACATTCACCATAGAATCAAACTGAATTTGGCAGTCGCCAGCTTAATTCGAAGCTATCAGGTGAACTGTTATTATTATCAGATTTTCTAAAAAAACCGGTCAAGTGCGAGTTGGATTCGCGCACGAAGGGTTCTGTACCATTATATACGAAAAAATGAACGTAGATATTACCTACAACTAGCAAAAGTACATACAAACATTTTTCAGCAGAAAGCAAACAATAACTTTGTTTTTCATACAAATACAAAATTATAATTTGAGGTTTCACACGTCTATTGTATGGGGACCACCATTTTTTAAAATTTTTATATTTGTTGTTATAACAGCAACGGAAATACATCAATTGTGAAAATTTCAGCTTTCTAGCTATCACGGCTTATCAGGTACAGTCTGGAGACAGACCGCGACAGACAGACAACGGAGTCTTAGTAATAGGGTCCCGTTTTACCCTTTGGGTACGGAATCCTAAAAAACGAAGTTCTATGCTTAAAACTTTTATTTATGCCTATTGTTGTCTCTTCATCCTTAGCCAATTAGTCGTAGGTGTGGTCAAGAAATCAAGGGCAACTCTCAAAAATGTTGCGCACGAATAGTGTAAGGATGCCGTTCCTAGTGTAATGGATTCCTTACCCAAAGGGTAAAACGGGATCCTATTACCAAGACTACGTTGTCTGTCTGTTTGTCTGTCTGTCTCCGGGATGTATCTCATAGACCGTGATAGCTAGAAAGCTGAAATCTTCACAAATTGCGTATTTTCGTTGCCGCTATAACAACAAATACTAAAAATTGAAAAAAATATATATACATTAAGGGGGTCCCCATACAATAAACGTATGAAACCGCAAATAATAACTTTGTTATTCATATGTTTGTATAAAAAACAAAGTTCAATTTTGCTGGTCGAAAAATGCTTGTATTTTGGCTAGTTGTAGGTAGTAGATACGTTCATTTTTCATAGATAATGGTACCGAACCCTTCGTGCGCAAGTCAAACTCGCACTTGGCCGGTTTTTTGTCAGTGCTGTAGTTTCAGTAGTGTGAGAGGCCTACACCAAGTTTGTTACCACAGGCTCGTGGTCACCTGCTCGCGAAGACTGACCCTCTCGGCCTGACAGTGCCAGCCAGATGCCTGGCGTTAGCTAAGCACTTACCACTCGACACCAAAGGGATAGAGTCTGTCGTGGTAGCACGGGAATTGACTTCAATGTTAAGTAAGGATCAGCTTCGGCACATACTTACCTACTAATTGATACATACAGCAGGTTGTCGGTAAAAGTAGGATACAGACAAAAGATACATAAGTCATTTATTCAAAGTAGACTGAAAATTAGTACTTTTTGAAGGTTAATATTTACAAAAGACAGACCCCAAAAACGCCCGTCCTTCACAACTTCCTATGTACTTTTGTTGGGAAGAAGAAATGGTGGAACCAACTCCGCAAAGCAAGACGAGCCTGATCTGTATGGTTTGAAGAACCGGCTTCTATACAATATATAAAATTTACTTAGATATTTATTTACTCATGTTGGCTAGCACAACCTTCCATACACACACCTAGTACTCAAGCAGCTACAAAAAAAGAAAAATGGTTTTTCGTTTATTTAAAATAAGGAACTATGGTGAATAACTAGGTGTAGTATAAACACGGTGTTGAAAAATGGATAGAAATATATCACTGCCAAATCATCGTCAAGGTGAATGCGTCGCCTAGAAGCGGGAAATTCAAATATAAAATATTTTTTTTTCATGTTTTACCTTCCATGAATTTCCCGCTTCCAGGCGACGCATTCACCTTAACCCCAGCAATATTTATGACGCTGACTTGATCACATAGTTTTCGGTTTTACAATCTTCTATACTAAGATCATCTTAATTCCTTAGCTGACAAACACATGGACATGACTTTCGAACTGCCTGATAGAACGTTTATTGGCGGCTCGGAGACATCGTTAACACTCAGGTAAAAGTTTTATCTCGAAGGTTCACTTTACACACTTAGCTATTACCTAGAGCTAAGGTGCAGCAATTTTTTAGTCTTTGTGAGAAAATAGGCAGTAACGTACGTGACGTAGAAACAAAAGTACTTACTCCAACAAAAATACCTACTCGTTTTAACTTTAACCTTTCCTAATCTGTGCTTTAGCTAGCTGTCAAATCGACAATGTGACCAATGGGCGGCCATTACACGGCTGGTTAAGGTTAGGTTACCGTTTAAGTTAAATCGAGCAAAACCCAGCCTTAGTGAGATACTGGTAGGTAAGTATACCTATAGCATAATGCCACTTCACTCAAAATTGACGAACGTTACGAATGAGGATAATTTTATTATCAGTTTCACATTTTTCAAGATCAAATATTTAGGTGAACACCTCTTTCGTAAAGTTAAGCAATTTCCTAATAATAAATGTCATATTGCTCTCATCCAGGGAGATAATCCATCGCCTGGAGACTGTATACTGTGGGTCGATTGGCGTAGAGTACATGCATATGTACGATATAGACGCCGTGAATTTCTTCCGAGAGAAGATGGAGAAACCAGGTGCTTTCGACATGACCCCTCAGCAGAAGAGAGACATCATGCGGCGGCTCATTAAGGGTGTTTTGTGAGTGTTAGCCCTGTTACTAGCAAGCATGTACTTGTTGATAGTACTTACTACGTGAAAAATATCATACATTACGTGAAAGATCCTTCTTCTCCCCTATAGTCAGGGTTTTCACCTCCAAGTAATAATGGAGTCTTTGATGTTGATCAACTTTGCGTTTTTAACGTTCCCTTTAACTGTAGCCTGGAAAAATACTTCGCGGTCAAATGGCCAGCGGAGAAGAGATTTGGTTTGGAAGGTGGCGAGAGCATGATCGTGATGCTAGAAGAGATCGTGGACACCAGCACCCAGCTCGGCGTGCATTCCATCGTCATGGCCATGCAGCATCGAGGTGAGGTTTACGATTGTGGAAAGGCATATCCAGGGCGGCGATTCTCCTAATACAATTGTGTCAATTGAATGTAAATTGAATCTCTTTAACGATTTTAGCCTTATAGCTTATTCCGCTACTATTAAAAGACGAATCGTCATCCAATCACATTCCACTGGTCTCCCATCGGAATTATTAATTAAGGGGCGTTTATAACTTTGCTCAGAGATAAGTTTGACTTCATTTGTTTCCTTCATTTCATTTCCTTCCGGATATACGTCGAATTACAAGTAACGCTGTATACTTTGATTCAGGTCGACTAAATGTGTTGGTGAACGTAGGCCGAAAACAATTGGTGGATGTTTTTGCGCAATTCAAGCCTATGGAGCCGAAAGAAAGAGTGAGTATTTTATTCAGTCATAGAATTCCAGAATCGTTTTAAATTATTATCGTCGTAATATTTTTTTTTAAGAATGCTTGGTATCTGGGTGAATCTTCTGAAAATATTACATTTTTACTTTACATTTTGTACAATGGTCGTTTAATGTGACCTTTTTGTTAGTATTTTACTATTAAAAGCAATACTAAGAAAAAAAATGCGTCTACCCGTTCTCGAGATATTTTCAAAGACATAAATTTTGAGCCTTTTGAAGATTGACCTAGGTATCTACGGCGTTATTTTCTTTCAAAAAAACTATACAATAAATATATTCCAATTTTATCCAGATTTCCGGTGACTTGAAATACCATCTAGGCACTTACATTCACCGCTTCATCCGACGCACGAACAAGTACATAAAGGTGTCGATGAGCCCCAACCCCTCTCACTTGGAGGTGGTCTCGCCAGTCGTGTGCGGCAAGGTGAAGGCTGAACAATTTTGGAGGGGCGATAGTAATGGAGACAAGGTATTGTAATCAATTGAAATCGTTTTTTCATTAATTTCTTAGTAAACTCTGAGTAAACTGCTTCCCGGTCCCTGATAAAAAGTAATTCTGACGTGTAAGCTACCTGGTGGTTTATGGTAGCTGCAACTAATATCAGTTTCATGAAAAGTCAAAGTTTCATCAAAATCTATTCAGTAGTTTGTGCGACAAAAAAGGCATACATCCATACCACATTTCGGGATTCCAATTGTTTCATCGTGGCAATTAGTGGCAAGTATAGTGGTAACGTAGTTTGCGTAGGTATGTGCAACTAGTGGCAAATATAGCGGTAACATAGTTTGCGTAGGTATGTGGAACTGGTGGCAAGTATAGCGGTAACGTAGTTTGCGTAGGTATGTGCAACTAGTGGCAAGTATAGCGGTAACGTAGTTTGCGTAGGTATGTGTAAGGTCTGCACTATAAGAGTTTTGAAATCATAATATACATTATGGTTGTAAGGTATCTTTCACCAATGCTCAATACATTCATTGCTTTCCACATGTAATTCTTAGGTGGTTATACCTACTTATAATGAATTCACATGGGTTTGGGGCTCTTAATTACTTAATATTTTATGACTAACTTAAAGTAATTTGATATATATTGTATAAGTAAAGGCACCTGATTTGTAAAATATATAAAGTTAATATCTATGTGTGTGTGGGCATTGTATGTGTGTGTAGTATATATAGCTTTTTAGGGTTCCGTACCTAAAGGGTAAACGGGACCCTATTACTAAGACTTCGCTGTTTGTCTGTCTCCACGCTGTATCTCATAAACCGTGATAGCTAGAAACTTGAAATTTTCACAAATAATAATGCATTTTCGTTGTCGCTGTAGCAACAAATAGGTACTAAAAATTAAAAAAAATATATTAAGGGGGGGTGGTCCCCATACAACAAACATGTGCAATCGCAAATTATAACTTTGTTATTTATATATTTGTATCAAAAACAAAGTTATTTTTTGCTGCCCGAAAAATGATTGTATTTTGGCTAATTGTACGTAATAGATACGTTTATTTTTCATAGATAATGGTCCGGAACCCTTCGTGCGCGGGTCCAACTCGCACTTGACTGGTTTTTTCGAAGATTTTTGAGGGAGATGGCAAAAGTGCTATTGGGCGATAATCGTTTAGTTTTTCTTTTGTGGATTGCTTTCATTAGAGATTCTCTTAATAAATCGGGTAAAGTATCTTCCTCAAACGATTGATTCAGGAGCAGGTAAAAGGGTAAGGTCAGTTCGTCAGCTCATTGTCTTAAGAGCATAGTCATCCATCACCGTATAGTCGCACCGCATCACCATCACCGTGACTACTGTTGTTTTTTATGTTCTATTGGTTTAAGAAACATCGTGTTTTCCATGTTATTTAGTACAGAGGAATTTCCCAGTTTCGTACTAGATAGATTTATACTGCTCTCTCCAATGACCGCAAAGAATTTATTAAAAATATTGGCTGTAGGTTTAGGTTCGCTTATAACATCGTTACTTATTTGCTAGGTGATGGCTATTGTGATGCACGGAGACGCGGCCGTGTGCGGCCAGGGAGTAGTGTACGAGACGTTCGCGCTGAGCAACCTGCCCGCCTTTACTACTCACGGAGTCGTCCATATCATCTGCAATAACCAGATCGGGTACACCACCGATCCACGCTTCTCCAGGAGCTCGCCCTACTGCTCAGGTATCTCGACACTAAATATAGCAAACGAGCAAATATCAGCTGATATATATATATATATGCCTAAAGGTAAATTCTACATACAAGCGTGGCCACCACGCGACACAGATAGACTACTTCCTCGTAAAGCGGAGGAGTCTATGCTGTGTCAAAGACTGTAGAGTGCTGCCAGGCGAAGCTTTATGGAGGTTAAATTTAAGGCTTCGTCCAAATTCAACAAGAACCGGCCTCCTCCAAAGATTAGATGGCGCATGTTAGAGAAGGAAGAGTGTTCTGGAATGTTTAGGAAAAAATTCAAGAAATGAATGAGATGGAGGAAAAATCTGAGAGTGAGTGTTGGATTGAGATGGCTACCTATATAAGAGAGGAGTCGTAAAAGACGTATGTGGGGAATCGAAAGGAAAAGGTCGGTAGGTACAAGAAGTTCTGAATGGCAGAATGTGGAAATTGGGAATGCATTTTTAAAGGATGAAAAACAGGGGGTTTAAGAATGGAAGAAGAAAGCAAAGAAGGTGGTAGCAGTTGCTAGAGCTGAGGCGCAGGAGAGGTTGTACAACTCCTTGGACAGCCCGAGAGGCTAAAAAGAACTTTACCGGATAACGAAAGAGAGAGAAAGACGACCGAGAGATATAACACATATCAAATGCATGATAGATGAGTATGGAAAGGTTTTGTATAAAGATGATCAAATAAAAGAGAAATGGAAAGCTTATTTCAAGAAGCTTGTGAATGAAGAGAATGCCTGGAACGGAATGCTTCAAGAGGCAGAAATAAATAAGGGATTGGTAAGAGAAATTAGTATGGATGAGGTAGTGAGAGCAGTCATAAGTATGAACGATGGAAATGCCATAGGTCCTGATGATATACCAGCTGAAGTATGGAAGGTACTAAAACCTGACGCGTGCAGTTCACTGGTGCCCATCTTCAAAAATAAAGGGGATGTGTAAGATTGCGGCAACTATAGAGGGATAAAGCTCATGATGCATACTATGAAAATATGAAAGAAGGTGATAGAGAAAAGAGTACGAGAAGAGAGCAAGATTACCCAAAATCAACTTGAGTTTATGCCAGGTCGAGGGACAATGGACGCCATCTTTGCGAAAGTACAGGCGTGTGCACAGGAACCTGCACATTGATCTTGTGTTCATTGATCATGAGAAAGCGTATGATAAGGTGCCTCGGGAAGTGCTGTGGTGGACCATGGAAGAGAAATGTGTGCCTGGAAATATGTAGAGTTAGTTCGTGTGATGTACAGGCAATCCTGCACGTATGTCCGATCGTCTGCTGGCAATACGTACCAGTTCAGTGTGGCTGTGGGCTTTGCACCGAGGGTTGGCTTTAAGCCCACACTTCATCCTACTGGTTATGGATGCACTTACAGCGGACATACAGGAAGAGGCACCCTGGTGCATGCTTTATGCCGGCGACATATCCTGGTTGGTGAAGATGGACCTGAGATCCAGAGCCTGATTGGAAAATTGGCACCAGAGACTGGAGAATGTTGGCTTGAAAATCAGCAGAGCCAAGATGGAATACATGCTCTGCGATTTCGGCGGTCTCTCCAGTCTTGAAGCCATGACGCTTGATAGCGAGCCACTTTCGGTCTGCTCCAACTTCCGGTATCTCGGTTTATTTATTCAGAGCAATGGCGAAATTAATCGGACAGTCAAGCACCGAATTAACGCAGGATGGATGAAATGGCGGCAGGATGGATGAAATGGCGGCAGGTTACGGGAACAACTTGTGACCAACGCCTTCCCCTTAAACTTAAGGGGAAGGTCTACAAGACCATGTGCAGACCTGCTTTTCTGTATGGATCAGAGTGCTGGTCCACAAATGGGATGAATGAAAGACAATTGCATGCAGAAGAGATGAGAATGTAAAGAGGAATGTGTGGTGTTACGTGAATGGATCGAGTGAGGAATGAGTATATAAGAGGAAGTTTGAAAGTGGTAACCGAAAAATTATGCGGAAACCGGCTGGTATGTTATGGGTATGTGATGCGGAGAAGTGAGGATCATGTTGTGAGGAAGGTTTTGAGTATGAATGTAGATGGATATTGCGGAAGGGGACGACCAAAAAACGATGGATGAATTGCGTGAAAGTCGATATGGCTAGGAAGAATGTTACTTGTGAGATGAAGGCAAATAAATGAGAATGAAAGAAGAAAACATGCTGCGATGATGAGGAGGATATATATATGGAGTTAACCAAAAGCCCCTCTCATCTCAGATGTAGCGAAAATGATCGAAGCTCCGGTCTTGCACGTGAACGGCGACGACCCGGAGGCAGTAGCGTACGCAGCGCGCGTGGCCATCCAGTTTCGCTGCAAGTTCAAGAAAGACGTCGTGCTGGACCTCGTCTGCTACCGCCGCCACGGACACAGCGAGGAGGACGAGCCCATGTTCACCCAGCCCTTCATGTACAAGAAGATCAGGTCGCTCAAAACTGGTCAGTCAGCTAAACACTGTCGTTACATTACTTTTGTTATTCTTTACTCGATTTTGATGAAATTTTTCAACTATAAAACTTTTTACAAAAAAAAAAACAAAACCGACTTCACAAAAAAACACTGAAAGGAAAAAAATAAAACTTTTCACATGGCTCTAGAAGTCGGTGTCTACAGGTCTGTTGACTGTGTTTATTTTGCCACCGACTCAGTGGTTTTTTGTGAAGTCGGTTTTGTTTTTTTTGTAAAAAGTTTTTTTTTTATTTTATGCTTTTTAGTTTTCGGGTCTAAAACTATAATATCTTTAATACCTATACCCACCCACAGTGACAGTCGGTCCCATAATAGTATCACGTACACGACTAAAAAAGCGTACGAAATTTGAAGAGTTCTCTCAATTTCTCCAGGATCCCATCATCAGATCCTGGTTTCCTTACCATGGGACCATACTGACATCGCACTCTTTCAAACACAAAAAGAATTTCTCAAATCGGTCTATAACTGCCGGAGATATGGATTAACATACATAAAATAAAATACGGTCGAATTGAGAACCTCCTCCTTTTTGGGAAGTCGGTTAAAAATAACCTACATTATAGTTAGTATTTTTACGTTATCATGAGTTCCCTGACAGATCTAAGTTTTCCATCACACGCATACTGCTTCAGAGCGATAACAAATAAACCAACTAAACAACGTTATTTTAAGTATTGTATCTTTGTTAATTACCCAGTAAACTATATTTCTGGATATTTAAAATGAACTTAATAAATATAAATGGCCAATAAACTAAATAATCGATGTTAAAAAATATGATTTTAAAAAATGTCGTAAATGTGAGATGCATGAAATGGAATGTGACTTGCGTCAATAGAGATTGACGCAAGTTACTGAATCGGTAAAAAATCGATGTAGAGTAGCGGCTATATAAAAATTCGCAGTTCTGATTTCATTTTCTTTGCCAACCGATTCGATATTAAAAAATATTCGATTTAGTTTCGTTAGGTTACATCACTATAACTATCAGTTATGAGCTGTCAGGGAACTCATCATAAAATAAATGCACTTATAGTTAATCTCACGACTGACAATTACCACAGAATAAAGATGTGATGATGATGATGATGGTGTCCTAGCCGATTGCCGGCCACGGCGGCTGTTCTCATATAAGGAGATCAGCCAGCTGCGCAGGACATATTATAGTGCACAAGCATTTGCGCTGACACAGGTGCACTTCCTATTCCTTCACTCTCATAACCCGATGGGACGGCAATCCGACAAGACCGGAGAGAGATCAGGCGCAGGACCGACATTAACGTGCTCTCCGATGCACGGGTGAATCAATCACCAACTTCCAACTCCGGGCTGCTTTGTGAAAGTTTCTAAAACCCACAAAGCGATTTCGGCCCGTCCCGGGAATCGAACCCGAGACCTCGTGATCAGCAGTCGGCTATGCGACCACTCCACCAACGAGGCAGTTAAAGATGTAACAGTAATGAAGCTAAGCCTTGTTGTCAAAATGATGACGCAAGCACCATTGAAGCCGCAGGGTTGTCATTTGGTAGTAGTGACTTAAATGTCTGTCAAACTTTTGTTCCTATTTTGCCCAAATCATAGCTGGCGCGGTGGCTCTTGACGCGACAGTCAGTACTGACAGCACAGGTAAAGGTACATAAATGCTCGTTAATGCGCATGCTTGTGTGAGTGTGACATTTCGAACGTTAGTAGGAAGCTTCCCAACTGTTCCACATATATTTAAACTGTGCAATTACATACTTTGACGAAAAGACAACAGTTGCTAATTAAATAATTTACATTCGGCGGGATTTTGGTTCTTGCTGGTGATGTGTAAGGGTAATGTGTCACATGAGCGCAAATATTTTTTTGCGTCTCCTGCCCATTCTATTAACACTGCTACGATCGTGATGCTTATAGAATTCTCCGACTGCTTGGAATTCAAAATGTGCACTGGCAGCAAACAACAACTTTGCTTACATAAATAACTATATCAGTGCGTTTTCAGTTGATTTGATGTACGGGGACAAACTGAAAGCGGAGGGTGCGGCAACTGACGCCGACATCAAGGGCTGGGAGAAAGAGTACACAGATACGCTCAACAAACATTTCGACCTATCCAAAAAGGTCACCAGGCTCAGCATCACGGACTGGGTCGATACTCCTTGGACCGGCTTCTTCGAATCTGTCGACCCTAACAAGGTATCTTATATTTTAATGATTGAAGTATTAGTTCCATGTTCCATTATCTAAATATTATTTTTCTTAGGCCCAGTCCGCACAGCGAATATTAACCGCGCGAATTTTTTCTCGCAATTCTGTAACACATTGAATACAATAGAAGTATCCGCTCTGGCGGAATAAAATTCGCGCGAAATAAAAATCTCTGTTTTGATGCAAATTTCACGCGATGCGGTGCGGATTTATTTCCGCGAATGTTTTGTACGGTATGAAGTAGTATGACTATGACAAATATCGCGCGGAATTTAATTCGCTGTGCGGACAGGACCTAATGTGGTTGCGGAATAAAAACCGCGCAAATCCGCGCGAATAAAATTCGCGCGGTGAATATTCGCTGTGCGGACAGGGCCTTAGTTCTACTTTTAGGAGATTGGTGCTTGTTTCAGATAAAAGAAACCGGAATAACTCTGAGGTCACTAAATACTATTGCCAATCACTTCACTACTCCACCAGAGCCGTGGGCGTTTGAGATACACAAGGGTGTCACTAAGATTTTAAAAAATCGAGAGAAAATGGTAAGTTCTGCCTTTAAATAAGTCGTCAAAGGAGAATATAACCTCTTAGGGTGGGTTCATAGTGAGCGATCAGGATGCGAACGCGAAGCGATTCGCCCATGCAGGACACACCCATACTCGTTTCCACTCTAAGCTTATAAATTAGATCAGAATTTCACAAGCAGGATGAATGAAAGACGAAAAGATAGCAGCTGGTTTGTAGAGGAATGTACACGTGAAGGTATTAGAGCAAGCAATTATCTTAGGAGAAAGTTTTAATCTGCGACCGGTAAACGATGAGTTGTATGAAAAGCTGCTGTCGTGGCGCATGGTCCTGTAGCAGAATGGTTGGAGATATACGAACATGATCAGATCGATGTTAGACGGAAGGCGTGGATATGTGCCCCAATATTTTAATTATAAAAGGGAATAAAAGCAGGTGAATGAATTAAGAACTGCCCAAAAGCTAAACTATTGGTAATAGGTGAAGGACGGCATCGCTGACTGGCCGATGGGCGAGGCGCTGGCGTACGGCTCGCTGCTGCGGGACCGCGTGCATATCCGCTTCACCGGCGAGGACGTCGAGCGAGGCACCATGGCGCACAGGTATGCCCAATTGCCCACAGACCACTCCGGTGTTCTACCACATTAACTTAACATCATTCGTGTCATTTGCTTCAGCTATCATATTATCTTCATATTATTATTTATGCTGTCATTTTATTGCGAACTCAAAACGAGTCAATGGGCCAAAATTGTATTTGGGCGATCGCTTCTTCTCAATAAATATCTTCTTCCTTCTAGACCGGTAGTCCCATTTACTTGGGGTCGGCCTACCTCGTCCTCTTCTTCCACTGAGCACAATTTTGTGCGGCGTCGGCGTTAATTTGAGCATCCTTCAGGTCTTTTTCAACCGTCGTCAGCCAAGTGGCGGGTGGTCTTCCACGGGTACGTTGTTGGGTTACAGGCAGGTTCAAGGCCAGTTTTACCGTATGGTCTGCTTCGCATCTCTGGATGTGGCCATACCATCTAAGGCGCTTTTCTTTGACTTTGTCTATTATGGGGGCGACTCTGAAACTACCCCTAATGTACTCATTCCGGATCTTATCAAGAAGTGTGACGCCCGCTGACCAGCGAAGCATGCGCATTTCGGTAGTGTGCAATTTATTAAGATGTTGTTTGTTTGTTGCCCAACACTCCGATCACATGACGCCTGAGAGCTGTCTCCACTTCATCCAGCCCGTTGTGGTTCTGTGTGCAACATCACTATCAATTTTCCCATCGCTGGTTACAATTGAACCTAGATATTTAAATTCTGACACTCTGGGCACGGTAATACTGGCGTGCCACCTATCGACATGCTAATAGCTTCTTCTTATTAAATATGTCGCACAAAAACACTGGGGTTTATTGCGGTAAAAACCTTTCGCCCCCGCAACTTACTCCCCGTACCAGGATAAAAAATATGTAAGTATGGCAATCACAAACGTCTTTTGGTTTTGTGTAACGAGCCCGCGTTCCGCCAGGCACCACGTGTACCACCACCAGGGCGTGGACGGCGCCACGTACCGCGTGCTCGACACGCTGTACCCCGACCAGGCGCGCTACGAGTTGCACAACAGCGCGCTCTCAGAGTTAGGTGAGCATATCATCCATATTAGATATTAAGAAGTTTTACAATTGGCCCCAAACTAGGTAAGCCAGTGTCTTGGGCACCATTTATTAAATAAATAATCTTGTTACAACTCCACGTCAGCGATAACAACTAACATCTGAATTTAACTTTTTACCCATGGATCAAGTGTCCACTTGAACTCATTGCCATCGGCAGGTATCTTGGGCTTCGAGTTGGGCTATTCGTACTCGAGCCCGAAGCTGCTGTCGATGTGGGAAGCGCAGTACGGAGATTTCGCGGACGTGGCGCAGCCAATGTTCGACACTTTCATCGCCAATGGCGAGAACAAGTGGGTCAGCCAGTCAGGCCTCGTGGTGCAACTGCCGCATGGCATCGACGGCGCTGTGAGTCATCATCTGTGATTGATATAATCTTCTTCGCCTTTGATACACTATTTGTTGCTTCGATCATCAAGGCTCTTCCGTCAACAAGGCCCCTTTTCCATTGCTCAGGGTCCCGAGCACTCGTCGGCGCGCATTGAAAGATACCTTCAGATGGCCGACGATGATGAGGACGTCATACCCGACCTGAACGATAAAAATCTGGTTTGTAAGTATACTCAAAGTTTTTAAACTTTCGCGACTTGTACAAATATTTAGATTACCAGCGGGTCTTACTTGCGATGAAATTGTAAAGGACGTTTCGGCCGAATTGCACCGAGTGGTCACGGGTAGACTGATGACAGCTAGCTAGCGACGTCTCCGTGAAGTGAAATGTTTCTTTATTACCCTCACTTGTTTATGAAATTGTACACTAAACCTTTAACAATATCGTCGCGAGAAGATCCGCTGGTTACAGGTTATCTAAATAAGTGTAAGCACTGTTAGCTTGCATGTATCTTAATTACTGATCTGATAGCTAATCTCTCGTGACATGACCGACCGTCCCCCGTCTAACAACGAAGAAAAGAGTGCGTGTTGTGTTTGTTGTGAAAAAGCTTATATATTTTGTTTGCTTGAACGCGCTAAACTCTACTACTGTTCCGATTTGAAAAAATATTCAGTCATTTATTCCCCGCAGTTAGTTGATCTCTTTCGTGAATAGCCGCCATCGCCTAATGTTGGTCCAGATGTGTCCCAATTAAATACTTCGCGAGTAATTTCGTAACATGCCCTTTGATTGACAGTGAAACAGTTGCGTGCCTGCAACTGGATAGTATGCAACTTGACGTCACCGGCTAACTACTTCCACATGATCCGGCGACAAATAGCCATGCCGTTCCGCAAGCCGCTGATCATCTGTACACCCAAAATCGGCCTGAAGCATCCCTACTATCGGTCCAAGTTTAGCGAGTTCCTACCTGGCACTTCCTTTAGAAGGTGACATTGGAAATATATTGTAGCACATTACACATTCATTTTATTTATTGAATATGAATAAATAGGCTAAGAACTTTACTCACCAATATTAATACATCAAGTAATTTAGTTCCGTTTTCTGTTCATTTTATTCTCTTAGAGTTATCCCAGAAGATGGACCAGCTAGCAAAAAGCCTGACGGTGTCAAGAAGCTCATCTACTGCACCGGCAACGTAGCAATTAAAATTAATGACATTCGTAAGGAGAAGAAACTAGAAGATAAGATAGCCATATGTCGCGTCGAACAGCTGTACCCCTTCCCCTACGACCTGGTCCTCAAGGAGTTCTGCAAATATGAAAAGGCGAAGAAAGTATGGTGCCAGGAAGAACATAAGAACCAAGGCTGTTGGCCTTTCTTCAGAATTCGCATGGAGAATCTCTTTCAACAAAAAGTGGAGTTAGTACTCATTTATTTTTAATCAAGCAGAAATTGGCGAAACTTCTAAAACAGATTTATATACAGCTGCGGAGAACCTCAAGCGGTGAAAATATAGTGGCCTTGTTGGCAACTACATTTTCGAACCGTTTGGGGTTGAAACCCTCGGGTCGTGGGGTCCGAATGCCCATACCATTTTCGAAGAACTGTCTAGGCGGCTGGTTGACGCTACCCGTGACCAAAAGGCTGGCTACTACCTAGGTCAAAGATTAAGCATTGCCATCCAGCGTAAGTCTTTTGGGCACGCTCCCGGTCGACAGCGATGGGGAGGAATTTTTTGACGCTTTTTTTGTTTTTAGTTTGTTTTTTTTTGCAAAAGAATAAGTATGTTGTAAATCTATGTAAATAAAGTGACTTATTATACGATTATTCGGAAAATTGGAATCCCCGCTAGCAAGACATTTCAATAAAACATAATCGAATGGACGACCTTTTTCAGTTTTGGAAACTTCTATAATTAGGCTGCGTTTCCACCAGAGATGTGCTGAGAAACTTGTTAGTTATTTATTTGTTTGCCCTCAGATGCATTACAAGACCACCGAGTTCGGCCTCGGCGTCGGGAATAAAATGGGTGTTTATGAAGGAGTTGAAAGAGCTTAAAGAAAAAATTATAGCAAATGTCTAGAATTTAAATCAATAAAACTTGTAAAATGTCCAGTAATTAAAAAAAAACTACATATAACAGTTTTATATCACTGTTTTTATTTACCTGTTTTGGGCGGGCTTAGGGTAGTAGTTCTAATAGTACTTAGGGCCCCCACACATATCTGCGAAATCGCATGGCGTCGCAAATATCTACGATCTTGCACGAATGCAACGCAAGAACATCCGATTCACAGCGCGCATTCCCACGATATTACGTCACACTTGGGCTGGTTTTAGTTTTACGCTGACGGCACGCGCACCGTCAGCGCTGATGGCCGAGATATATGGACTTCTAGGAAGCGTTTTTAAATGATGCGTACCTATCAGCGCGCACAGTGGAGCGTGCCGTCGGCGTAAAACTAAAACCAGCCTTAGGCCGGGACTCCACCAAAGCGGAGACGAGACGAGCGGAGAGGAGATGTTTTTTAAACAACCAATAGAATTGAGTTATAGACACGTCTCCTCTCCGCTCAGCTTCAGTGGAGATCACTGTGCGGAGATGTGTAATATTTGTATGTCGCGATGGAAGCGGAGATGTGAGCTGTGCGCGGACGACGCGCAGTGGAGACGAGAGATGTGAGCGGCGTGCAGTGAGCGATGTCACCCTCCCCCCTCTCGCCCGCTAGCAACCCGCAGAACCCCGCGCGCGCGCCGGCCGGCACTCAACGCCCCGCACCCGAGCTGAAAAACATCTCTTCTCGCACAGCACACAGCACACCGCACACATCTCCGCTTTGGTGGAGTCCCGCGAGCTGAAAAACATCTCTTCTCGCACAGCACACAGCACACCGCACACATCTCTGCTTGTGGTGAGTCCCGGGCCTAGTTTTACGCCGACGGCACGCTCACCGTCAGCGCTCATAGCTCAGCGCGTAGTTTGTCAGCGCTGAGGCTCAGCGTGGCTCGTTTTAGTATCGTACTGACCGCCATACTGGCGCCATGCGCGCTGACGACGTCCGCTCCGCTCGACGCCAGAACGCTCACTGAAAGCAGAGGCGCTCGGGCGATCGTTAGCGCCGACAGCTACGCGGGGCCGACGCGCGACGCGTACGGCCGCGTAGCCATCAGCGCTGACCACTGTGCGCGCTGATAGGTACGCATCATTTAAAAACGCTTCCTAGAAGTCCATATATCTCGGCCATCAGCGCTGACGGTGAGCGTGCCGTCGGCGTAAAACTAAAACCAGCCTAACAGGAATCCTTCCCCTGTATGATCGCTTTTGTGTGAGCGTTAGGCCGGGACTCCACCAAAGCAGAGATGTGTGCGGTGTGCTGTGTGCTGTGCGAGAAGAGATGTTTTTCAGCTCGCGGGACTCCACCAAAGCGGAGATGTGTGCGGTGTGCTGTGTGCTGTGCGAGAAGAGATGTTTTTCAGCTCGGGTGCGGGGCGTTGAGTGCCGGCCGGCGCGCGCGCGGGGTTCTGCGGGTTGCTAGCGGGCGAGAGGGGGGAGGGTGACATCGCTCACTGCACGCCGCTCACATCTCTCGTCTCCACTGCGCGTCGTCCGCGCACAGCTCACATCTCCGCTTCCATCGCGACATACAAATATTACACATCTCCGCACAGCGATCTCCACTGAAGCTGAGCGGAGAGGAGACGTGTCAATAACTCAATTCTATTGGTTGTTTAAAAAACATCTCCTCTCCGCTCGTCTCGTCTCCGCTTTGGTGGAGTCCCGGCCTTAGAATGGCTGGACAAAAAGATATCAGATCTCGTGTAGAGCCAAGCTTCTGAATCTACATGACCTAACTCTTCCGACCCTAAATTCTACATATCGGTAAAAATCTATGGCTTCGCCGTTTCGGTACCGCCAAGAAGGTCATGTGAATATTTAGTTTCTGAAGTAAGTAACGAAATATCTTGGGAACGGCGTCCGATCCGCTGGTGCCAGGTGTGTCTCTCTGATAAGCGCCACGTCGATATCTTGAGTTTTCAGTAGGTGTCTTACTCCGCAAGCCACGGGCGTTCCAATGAAGATGCGATGCGCGACATATTTATAAATTTACCCCACTCCGAATCGAGGAGGAGTGACTTCGTCAGGCGGATGTGGCGTGCTAGACTTCCTCTTTTGTGGTAGCTCAGGCTGTGGCTTGGCTTAGGCTGAATCCAAGAAACACGGCAGGGCGTGGCATGGCTTTGGCATACCTGCAAATGGTTATCATTACACTTTACATAAATAACACTGGTCTACAGCATTTTTGCAACAAAGGTAAGATATATGATTTCTTGTAGATTATTTCATACTGAATCATAGTCCAGAATATAAAATTGCTCTAGCACGTCGGGATTTGGAGATAAACCATGGTAATAGTGCTAAAAAGGCGATTTTTAAGGCTATTTGACGTAAATTTTTGGAGAACAAAAAAAATATAGTTTTTTTTTACCTATACCATCATAAATAGTACTACTCTTCCCGATGCCAACCCATTTTAATTTCTAACGCTACGAGTTTTTTTTGACGTTCTATACTATTTTAGCTGCGGTAGTTCGATCTCCCCTATATTCTATTTGATCTTATTAGTATGAAAAACTGTGATGTAAATATAAAATGCTATATCTTGGGAAAGAAAAGTCGTAAAAATTTAAATTAAAATGGATTGAATGCGGGGAAAGTAGTACTATATGATGGTATAGGTAAAATATACTATTTTTTTTTTTGTCCTCCTAAAATGTACGTCAAATATCCTTAAAAATCGCGTTTTTAGCACTATAACCATGGTTTATCTCCAAATTCCGACGTGCTAGAGCAATTTTATGTTCTGGACTTTGATTCAGTATCAAATTATCTACAAGGAATTATATATTTCATATTTGTTGCATTTTTTTATTTTTATTTTGTTGACTAGTGTAATCAAATGTGACTTCGACGATATGATCCCTCACTGCTGGCACATATGCTGGATCCGGCCTTGGTAGTCCATAACTATTCTCTCAGCAGATCTTCGTCGTTGGCATAAGCGACATGATCCGCATACGAAGTCGCTGGCAGAAGCTGGTTATCCATAAAACGCAAACACGAGAAAATGAAAATAGTCAGTAATATCTAGCTAAACGCTAGATATTACTGACTATTTTCATTTTCTCGGTCACCAGGTCAAGCGGTAACAGAATATACCTACATCATCTGTGACAAATTTCAACGTTCTAGCTACCACGGTTCTTGAAGTACAGCCTGTTGACAGACGGACAGACAGCGAGGCTTGATAATAACCGGATCCAATTTTTTGCCCTTTTGGTACGGAACCCTGAAAAAGGACTCAAGGGAGAGATGGGCGCGTACGTAACGTAACATCAGGATCTCGCGGGGAAATTACTGTTCTGTGGGAATTACACAAAAACAGAAACTTTTTTGAGATTTCATTAGGTAGGAAATAATACTGGCTGTAATTAAATCTGTTAACTTTTGACTTACGGCTTTGAAGTCAGAATTTTATCTCATTCTACAAATGACAGTAACAGTCACTGGGATTCTTTTTAATTTTTTTGTTATTTTATTAATATTAAATTAGTGAAGCTTAAAATATTCAAGTGTTATTTAAAATATTGAAAACGTTAAGAAAAGGTAGATAATGACATTTTCTCACAATCGTAGTCTCTGAACTATCACGCTGTTCCTGTATAAAACGACAGAAATGTTTTTTTATTGCTCAGAGCGATTTCAAATTGATACTTCCGAAGCAGCACATCGTAGGAGAATTCGCACCAACATTAAGTTGAAGCCTATAAAGCTCGACACTTACCAGTTAACAGAAAAGGAAAAGTATAATATAATCTGGTCTGAAATAGCTCATATTTCATGAAAATAAAGATGCTCTCAAGACTCTGTGCAAACGAGCTATTTGCCACTTTTGTAGTCACCGACCACCAGCCTCAGCTAGGGGCTGTGATCAGCGTTGCTTTTAAAATTTAAAAAAAGAAATAACATGTTTTTGTTTCAGTTAACTAAGTATGTTTTTAGCGAAATCTATATTAAGAACATCCCAAAGGTATAAATATGTGTGCAATCCAGCGGTAAGTTATCTTCATTGTAGATCTTCAGTTCAGGTACCTCCAGGAGGGGGCCTTATTAATATTATGTTTTCATTGGTTGGATTCATTTTAGCTTGTTGGCATAAATCCCAAAAAGTACTAACGAAAGATGTTCGACGACTAAATAGATGCCAACTTCGTGATTTTTTAATTTTGAAAATGTCATAAAAACTTAATTTTTTAAACTGTTTTATACATGTTAAGAACTAATAGGGTATACTTACTTAAACATACAATATATATATAGTCCTCCTTATCGATTTCGATAACGGCGACCCATGATAATTCACCTCCTAGCGTAAGCCCTAATATGACTGGCTAGACCGAATTTAGATTTAAAGACTCGGTCGCAAGCGCTGCAGTACAGCTGACCGCACTATTGAGAGTATAGGTGTAAGTAGGCTTAGGTCTCTCTTTTAGTGATTGGCGCTTTTCGTCTAACGTTTCGAGTCTTTTCACTTCGAATAGCTTGACGTTATCATAGATGGTTTTACGCCAAGATGACCTATTTAAGGCAAGCCTCTCCCAATCATTAGGGTCAATAGCGCAAGCTTTCAGATATCTTTTGAACACGTCCTTGTAACGGAGATATTGTCCTCCTTGCTTCCTTTTACCTTCTCCCATTTCGGAATAGAAGACCGCCTTAGGTAGAGATGGTTGTCCATGCGAAGGACGTATCCACACCACAGGAGTTGCCGCTGCATTAATAGAGCCTCCATTCCATACACATTAGAGCGTCGAAGTACCTCTGTATTGGGGACGTGATCTTGCCACTTAATTCTTAGGATGGACCTAAGACACCTAAGATAGAATGTGTCGAGCTTTTTAGTATCGGACTTGTAGAGGCACCACATCTCTGCGCCGTACATAAGCACAGGCATTACATGGGCATTACCAATGCTTTGTACACGTCAATTTTAGTTTGTAGTTTTATGTTATGGGATCTCCAGACACGATCATTGAGGCGTCCAAAGATTGCAGCAGCATTTGCGATGCGTAGCGGTGTCTCTGAAACTAGGGTGTTATCATAACATATCAAACATACAATAACTACTTACTTAAACATAGCTGTCAGAAATGGGTGCCAACATTGTAATATAGAAGTATTTATCTAGTTTAAGATGTACCTGTCTTCAAACGCTGAGTCGTTTCTTTGTGGTGCGAACGCTAATTTCCTGGAAGCACAATACCTGGAGTGGTCAAAGTCTAAAGGATCCATTGATTCGGTAAGCATGCTCTTTTACACAAACCTTAATATTTGAGTATATCTACGTATATTATAATCATAGCTTCCGCCAGCGGTTTCACCCGCTTTAGGTATTGGGATTTTTTTTTACAAACTAAATGCTTGAATGAAATTTATCTAATATGAATTACTATTTACCTGGGCTGGCAACGTCGCATTTGAAACTTTGGTTCACATGTCCGCATAAACTTTTTCTCACAAAAAGACTCTTTCTCACAGCACAACATAATTAAATTGGTTAAACTTAAACACAAATAACTTTAAAACTATGCCATTTAAACTACTACTTCCTTTGTACGATATGTGTAACAAGAGCTATAGAAGTATTATTCAAAATTAATGTATTATCCTCAGGAACACGGTCTATACATATATGTACATATTTTATGTTACACCAATTTCTCCGAGTATTGAGAGATTTGCGTAATTCTTTTTTGTTTGACGTGGAATAGCTTTGAATTGGTCCCATAAAAAATTTATTCAGGTAGGCTCATTAGTTTTTATTTTAGGAGCATTTTTATGAACTTTCATCTAGTTTCACCTGTCTGTTATCAAATCTTGCAAGTTAAATTGAACCCACTTCCCAGTTTCTGATTGAACTGAAATTTTACATACTGGCCCATTCCCGATAAAAATGCAGGAGTTAACTAAAAAGTATAAAATAAAAATAACTAGGTATAATAGGTACGTTAAAAAAACCGAGTTCAAAACTAAAAAGTAAAAAGGAAGTGTTATTTACTAATAGGTTTGATGTCGATACCAAGCAAATATAATACACTACTCACAAAAATTTTTGGATATTTTTCATGGACGATTTTCTGAAGGAATTTTCAGAAAGCTGTATCTCCAAGGAAAATCATAGTATCCAAAGAAATCCAGCAAATTATTATAGTTTTCAGATCTATCCATGATTTTTTAATCTCTAGTTTTGGAATAACTGTAAAGAAATCAACGAAAGAAATAAAAATTACAGCTTTTTTCTCAACTATATAATTTTCTGGATAACTATATAACTCTATAATTTGCTGGATTTCTTTTTGCTGTAAGTACAATATTTTTTCTTGAAGATTCAGCTTCTCGAAAATCGTCCATGAAAAATATCATAAATTTTTTGTGAGTAGTGTTTTTTATGGATTTTTATGGATCAATTTTATGGATCTATGTAATCCGAAATAAATGATTTATTATATATTATTATATTGGCTTGGCACCGATATCAAACCTATTAGTAAACAGCACTTATTTTTTACTTTCAAGTTTCGAAGTCGGTTTTTTTTTCAAGTTGATAACGGCCATTCTCCGGTTGCAAGTTTTTATTTGTCCGGGCTTACTCAATCCGTCATATTAT
>NWSH02000560.1:11604613-11617260 GCA_002382865.2 Heliothis virescens
AAAATAACGAATTTTCTGACTTCTATAACTTGGCTCACATCGATCCTACAGCTTTGGTGCCATAGTGACTATTGCTCCAAATAGCTTCTTCTAAACGTACGTACCATTTTTTTTTGTTGGCCGGCACTTTGAAAAAAGGCCCAAAAATGTATGAAGCCTGAATGATCTCCTTTGGTTACTACTTTTATTTTATTTTACTTTACTGATTTTATTACAGACTTTTTTCTGGACGGCTATTAGTTCTACTATAAGCCAGTTTAAGATATTATCCATTCATTACCCTATATCATTATGATCGTAAGATATTGTTCACCAGGTGATGGCTATTATTATGCACGGAGACGCGGCCGTGTGCGGCCAAGGGGTAGTGTACGAAACATTCTCGCTGAGCAACCTGCCCGCCTTTACTATTCACGGAGCCATCCATATCATCTGCAATAACCAGATCGGGTACACAACCGATCCACGCTTCTCCAGGAGCTCGCCCTACTGCTCAGGTATCTCGTTACTGAATAAAGCAAACAAGCAAATATCGACTGATCAGAATATATACAGGTATATTCCACTATGGCCGTCATTTAGTGATGATTGACTTCACATGAAATAAAATGGCAGAGGATTGTTTCTACACAATAATCTTCCTACATTCAAACTTATCTCGCACGAAGAGGACTTTTCAATTACATTGTGATGCTTTAAGTTTATGCCGTGGAAAGGAATTGCCATCACGGCATTGTAGATTGCGCCATGGTGGCACTTCGTGCGATGACCCCTGACTGCATAGGCCTCCGTAGGTCATCTTTTGCGAGTCCAAAGATTATAATTAACCAAATGCCCCTCTCATCTCAGATGTAGCAAAAATGATCGACGCTCCTGTCTTACACGTGAACGGCGACGATGCGGAAGCAGTGGCGTACGCAGCGCGCGTGGCCATCGAGTTTCGTTGCAAGTTCAAGAAAGACATCGTGCTGGACCTCGTCTGCTACCGCCGCCACGGACACAGCGAGGAGGACGAGCCCATGTATACCCAGCCCTTTATGTACAAGAAGATCAGGTCGCTCAAAACTGGTCAGTCAGCTAGCTGAACACTGTCGTTACATTACTTTAGTTGATCATTCGTAGATTTTGATGATTTTTTTTCAATTATAGAATAACTTAAACTAGTAAATCTCACGGCTCTGACGAAAAGACCTAAGACCCTGCTAAGACCTAGAAATCATAATTTATATTCGGCGGGAATTTTTGTTCTCACTGCTGAAGTGAAGTGTAAAGGTCAAGGGTAATGTGTCACATGAGCGCAATTTTTTTTGCGCCTCCTACCCATTCTAGTATCACTCCTATGATCGTGATGCAAACAGAATCCCTGCCTGCTCGGGACTATATCAGGGCCCTGATTCACTATCTTAAACTTAAGCAACAACCAATTGTCACTACAATGAGACCCAATTACAACTCCAATACGATTGAAGCGTTATTGGTTATTCTGTTAACACTTTAATGTAAACACAAATTGAATAAAAATCTACTCGTAATGTACTGTCAGATGACAGATGACAGACCAATGGCATGTCATTGAAAAACGATTGGTCTTTTAATAGTAACAGAATAACCGATAAGGCTAAAACTGCTATTGCCATACAATTTTCATTGAATTTTCATACGAGTGACACACAATTGTAGTTAAGGAATCACCGCCCTGGGCGTTTTCAGTTGACGTGATATACGCGGACAAACTGAAAGCGGAGGGTGCGGCAAGTGACGCCGACATCAAGGGCTGGGAGAAAGAGTACACAGATACGCTCAACAAACATTTCGAGCTCTCCAAGAAGGTCACCAAGCTCAGCATCACGGACTGGATAGATACTCCTTGGACCGGCTTCTTCGAATCTGTCGACCCTAACAAGGTATCTTATATTTTAATGATTGAAGTATTAGTTCCATGCTCCATTTTCTAAACATTATTTTTCTTAGTTCTACTTTTAGGAGATTGGTGCTTGTTTCAGATAAAAGAAACCGGAATAACTCTGAAGTCAATTAATACTATTGCCAATCACTTCACTACTCCACCGGAGCCGTGGGCGTTTGAGATTCACAAGGGTGTCGCTAGGATTTTAAAAAATAGAGAGAAAATGGTAAGTACTGCCTTTAAATAAGTCATCAAAAGATCATTTGTCACAATCAAATCGATTTTGTTTGGCGTCCGTATAACCTCTTTCGGTGAGTCCTGAGTGAGGATACCTACAACCTAACTCATTTTCACTCTAAGCTTATAAATTAGTTCAGAATTTCACAAGCGGGATGAATGAAAGATGAACACATAGCAGCTGGTTTGTAGAGGAATGTGAAGGTATTAGAGCAAGCAATTATCTTAGGAGGAAGTTTAAATCTGCGACCGGTAAACGATAAGTTGTATGAAAAGTTGCTGTCGTGGCACATGATCCTGTAGCAGAATGGTTGGAGATATGTGAAACATGATCAGATCTACATTAGATGGAAGGCATAGATATATATGCGACTTCAATATTTTAATTATAAAAGGGGATAAAGGCAGGTGAATGAATTAAGAACTGTCCAAAAGCTAAACTACTGGTAATAGGTGAAGGACGGCATCGCTGACTGGCCGATGGGCGAGGCGCTGGCGTACGGCTCGCTGCTGCGGGACCACGTGCACATCCGCTTCACCGGCGAGGACGTCGAGCGAGGCACCATGGCACACAGGTATGCCCATTGCCCACAAACTATTCGTGTCTTTTTGCTTCAAGTATCATAATTATTATTATTCACAAGTATCATAATTATTATTATTCATATACAGGGTGACTGGTAATTAGTGACCGATACCTGAACACGTGATTCTACCCATGATTACAAACAACTTTCCCAAAGAAACTTTTTTTTTTACTCATTAGTTTAGTCACAATAGCAAAATCACTTCAACCTGCACACGCGTAATGAAAGTGTCACTTTTCACTATCTCGAAACTGTTTTCGATCCTGGGTTTAAGTTCATCTAAAGTGTTCACTAGCCCACTACGATTGCCCATTGCTTCACCATAGCCCCATTCTGAATAATTAGCACATCACCAATTCACCATATCGCTGTCCTCACTCGCGGAGTAGTTGTGCGGCACAGTGTCGGCGGGTGTCAAAAAAAAACTAATAAATGGCATCCGATGGATTTTACGGCGTGACTGTTATTTTTAAAATAAGTTTTGTAAAATTAATCCTGAAGGAGACGAAACATAAAATTTTTCGCTTTTCCCTGTTAATTTGCAATGACATTATTAATCTAAAAACGTGACAGATTGTTAGTGGCCAATAGAACACAAAGAGGTTTAACACAATTACCGTAATAGCTCATCGGGAGAAGGCGCGACTGTTTCACTAATTTACAGTTTCAAACAGCTATTGTGACTAAACTAGTGAGTAAAAAAAAAAGTTTTTTGGGAAAGTTGTTTGTAATCATGGGTAGAATCACGTGTTCAAGTATCGGTCACTAATTACCAGTCACCCTATATAATATAATTATTATATTATCTGGTGGTACCATTTTATTGCGTACTCAAAACTAAGTCGGAAGGCCAAACTTGTATTTGGGCGATCGCTTCTTCTTATTAAATACTAGCCGTTTTCCCGCGGTTTCACTCGCATCCCGTGNTGTCAAAAAAAAACTAATAAATGGCATCCGATGGATTTTACGGCGTGACTGTTATTTTTAAAATAAGTTTTGTAAAATTAATCCTGAAGGAGACGAAAAATAAAAATTTTCGCTTTTCCCTGTTAATTTGCAATGACATTATTAATCTAAAAACGTGACAGATTGTTAGTGGCCAATAGAACACAAAGAGGTTTAACACAATTACCGTAATAGCTCATCGGGAGAAGGCGCGACTGTTTCACTAATTTACAGTTTCAAACAGCTATTGTGACTAAACTAGTGAGTAAAAAAAAAAGTTTTTTGGGAAAGTTGTTTGTAATCATGGGTAGAATCACGTGTTCAAGTATCGGTCACTAATTACCAGTCACCCTATATAATATAATTATTATATTATCTGGTGGTACCATTTTATTGCGTACTCAAAACTAAGTCGGAAGGCCAAACTTGTATTTGGGCGATCGCTTCTTCTTATTAAATACTAGCCGTTTTCCCGCGGTTTCACTCGCATCCCGTGGGAATTACTGCCCGTACCCGGATAAAATATAGCCTATGTCACTCGTGGATAATGTAGCTTTCGAATGGTAAAAGAATTTTTAAAATCGGTCCAGTAGTTTTTGAGCCTATTCATTGCAACCAAACAAACAAACAAACAAACAAAGTTTTCCTCTTTATAATATTAGTATAGATGTCGCACAAAAACGCTGGGGCTTATTGCGGTAAAAACCTTTCGCCCCCGCTACTTGCTCTCCGTACCAGGATAAAAAATATGTCAGTATGGCAATCACAAACGTCTTTTGGTTGTGTAACGAGCCCGCGTTCCGCCAGGCACCACGTGTACCACCACCAGGGCGTGGACGGCGCCACGTTCCGCGTGCTCGACACGCTGTACCCCGACCAGGCGCGCTACGAGTTGCACAACAGCGCGCTCTCAGAGTACGGTGAGCATATCGTCCATATCTTGCTACTGTGTCGTAGGCTTTGCGTTTACAAGATATGAAACTCGGCATCAGTGAATTGCCATCGGCAGGTATCTTGGGCTTCGAGTTGGGCTATTCATACTCGAGCCCGAAGCTGCTGTCGATGTGGGAAGCGCAGTACGGAGACTTCGCGGACACGGCGCAGCCAATGTTCGACACTTTCATCGCCAACGGCGAGAGCAAGTGGGTCAGCCAGTCAGGCCTCGTGATACAACTGCCGCATGGCATCGACGGCGCTGTGAGTCATCATCTGTGATTGATATAATCTTCTTCACCTTTGATACACTATTTGTTGCTTCGATCATCAAACTAGTCTCTTCTGTGAACAAGTCGCCTTCTCCACTGCTCAGGGTCCCGAGCACTCGTCGGGGCGCGTTGAGAGATACCTTCAGATGTCCGACGATGATGAGGACATCATACCCGACCTGGACGATAAAAAGATGGACTGTAAGTATACTGTTAGCTTGCATGTATCTTAATTACTGATCTCATAATCTCTCTCCGGCAGTCTTGTGACATGACCGTCCCAAGTCTTGCAACGAAAAAAAGTGTGTTGTGAAAAACGCAGCAGTTGGTTGGTCTCTTTCGTGAATAGCCGCCATCGCCGAATATTGGTCTAGATGTGTCCCAATTAAATACTTCGCGAGTAATTTCGTAACATGCCCTTTGATTGACAGTGAAACAGTTGCGTGCCTGCAACTGGATAGTATGCAACGTGACGTCACCGGCTAACTACTTCCACATGATCCGGCGACAAATAGCCATGCCGTTCCGCAAGCCGCTGATCATCTTTACACCCAAAATCGGCCTGAAGCACCCCTACTATCGGTCCAAGTTTAGCGAGTTCCTACCTGGCACTTCCTTTAGAAGGTGACATTAGAAATATACTGTAGCATTATAGCCTAAGATCCCTCTAAGACCGACCTTCACCGAGATGCTTATTTAATGAAACGCATTTTTTATTCAATTTAATATCTCATTTAGTAGGTTTATTGCCTATGGGTTGCCTAACAAATTCTATTATTATATAATATTAATATATTTGATTAATATTTATATTTATTGATATATTAAATCTTTTTTTTTTTGGTTTTCATTATGAGTTTTATTTACATATATTTACAACAACCTTATTCTATTACAAAAAAAAAACTTAAGCTAAGAACTAAATATTAAATATTAATTAGTAACTAGATATAAACTAAATCTATACTAATCTATACTAATATTATAAAGCTGAAGAGTTTGTTTGTTTGATTGTTTGTTTGTTTGTTTGAACGCGCTAATCTCAGGAACTACTGGTCCGATTTGAAAATTTCTTTCAGTGTTAGATAGCCTATTTATCGAGGAAGGCTTTAGGCTATATAACATCATGCTGCAACTATTAGGAGCGAAGAAATAAAGGAAAATGTGGAAAAAACGGGAAAAAATATTCATCCTTGAGGGCTTTCGTTGCGTGCGCTGCAAAAACGGTTCAAGATACCAAAAATATATGTACGAAAGAATTATTCCTCTTGAAATGAGCTAAAAAAATGTCCGCGACAGTATATATGTCTATCTTATAAGATTAACTCTCTAGAACCGTTTTTATGGTAATCTTTGGTGGAAATGAATGCATTATTTGTTAAGAGTTGTATCAACGTAATAATATTAATCTTTCTCCAAATAAATAGTAAATAATGTTGTTGATTAAGAGTATTTAATCTATACTAATATTATAAAGCCGAAGAGTTTGTTTGTTTGAACGTGCTAATCTCAGGAACTACTGGTCCGATTTGAAAAATTCTTTCAGTATTGGATAGCTCATTTATCGAGGAAGGCTATAGGTTTCTTTTTATCCGGGTGCGTCGAGTAGTCTTCTATATTCTTCTATATAAATAAAACTCAAAGTCCTGACTGATTCACTGACTCAACATCGCACGGCCCAAACCCGTTAACCTATAAAGCTGATTTTTTTCGCAGAGATTCATCTTAAGGCGTGTTAAGAAAGGATTTTTTGAAATTCGTGTCCTAAGGGGTTGAAATAGGGGTTGAAACTTTGTATGGCGAATGATTATTAATTACGAATTTCGACATGAAACTTGGTGAAGTTACTCCTTGAAATAAATAAGTAAACACGTGTTTCACATTTTTTTTAAATAAATCAATTAAAGGGTTAAAATGGAGTTTCCGGTTAAAATGGGGTTGACAATTTGTATGGTAAACTAATCAACGCAAGACCCAAACCCGTAAACCAATAAAGCTGAAATTTTGCACAGAGGTTCATCAACGGGGGGTGGTAGTTTGTATGAAAGTCCTATGTTTTTGATGTGTTTACCTGATGTAGAACCGCAACAGACGAGCTAAACTATAAGAGATACAAGAATGGTGCCATTGTAAAAATTTATCCACGTGATGAAATTTTTCTGCTGAGATATTTAATTTGAAGATCTAGAATACCTTATGTGGAACTTCAAGAACCCAGCTATACTATAATACGTGTAGGAATGATGTCTTAGCAAAAGTTGTTTAGTCTGGTGTGTTGACTTACAAAAATGAAAGTTCTGAATCGCCTCGCATATTCAGTCGCTACCGGGCTCTTAGAATACGACATCAGATGCTTCAGTCACATCTTTGATTTTGACGATCCCGTTGTCGCTGGCATAAACGACATGATCCGCGTACGAAGTCGCGGGCAGAAGCTAGTTAAATATAAAATACATTTGATTAAATAAACATCTCGGTGAAGATTGGTCTTAGAGGGATCCTATACTATTACACATTCATTATTCATTGAATATGAACAAAACAAGCTAAGAATTTTACTCACCAATATTAATAGATCATGTAATTTATTTTCGTTTTCTGTTTATTTTATTTTCTCAGAGTTATCCCGGAAGACGGACCAGCCAGTAAAAAGCCTGAAGGTGTCAAAAAGCTAATCTTTTGCACCGGCAACGTAGCGATTAAAATTAGTGAAATTCGTAAAGAGAAGAAACTAGAAGATAAGATAGCCATGTGTCGCCTCGAACAGCTGTACCCCTTCCCCTACGACCTGGTCCTCAAGGAGTTCTGCAAATATGAAAAGGCGAAGAAAGTATGGTGCCAGGAAGAACATAAGAACCAAGGCTCCTGGCCTTTCTGCAAAGTCCGCATGGAGAATCTCTTTCAACAAAAAATAGAGTAAGTACATTATTTTGGAGAAATTGGCGAAACTTCTAAAATAGATTTGGATAAATTTGGAAGAGACACCCGCTCGCTAGAAAAAAAAAAAAATTAAATAAAACATAGCGGAATTGACAACCTAGTCCTTTTTCGGAAAGCTCTTAAACCTCCACCAACGCTGTGCGATGAAAATGTGCCTACGAGGATGTGTTGCGGAGCTGTGAAAATTCGCATTAAGGTGAATGCGACGCCTGGAAGCGGGAAATTCAAACATAAAATGTTTTTTTATGTTTTACCTGACCCGTGATCTTATCGTATTCACCTTAATGTGTGGTGGATGACTATGGTCTGGCTCGTACAGTATGCGCAAACCTTCTCAACACACATCCCTCGCTTGATTTGTAGGTGAAAAATAAGTCCGCTGACCCGTTTCCATCAAATCTATGCTGACCAAGGCGAGGTAAATGAGGCGATTCTATTGGTTCCTTGCAAACACATCTGTCGCTACGCATCCTCGCACATCTCTGGTGGAAACACGCAGCCTTAGGTAATGGATCAACACAAAACTGAGTAGGTAACTTAAGTTATTTACTTGTTTGCCTTCAGATGCATTGCAAGACCAGCGAGTTCAGCCTCGGCAACGGGAATAAAATGGTTGCATATGAAGGAGTTGAAAGAGCTTAAAGAAAAAATCGTAGCTAATGTTTAGAATTTAAATTAATATGTATATGTATAATAATATGTATAATGTCCAGTAATTAAAAAAAACAAATAATAGTTATATATCACTCAGTTTTTATTTACCTGGTTAAGGGTGCTTTTCTATCAGAGATGTCCTGTACTGTCAGACTCTTATTGACTAAAATCCAACCCGTGTTCCTCATGTACCCATGTGTCGGAGGGGCGGGCATCGCCGAAGCATTCGTCCTACCCCCCAACGGGTACCTACTGGCCCGCCAGATGGTCAGGCGGGCCCCTTCACCCACTGGGGCCGTCACCCCGGCCGCAGATAAATAATACAGGAAAAATAGAAACAAAAATCCTACCTGGGAAAACCTGGTTTTTCACTATGACCTGTACAAAGGACAATGGTATTATATTATCACGTGATATACGAAGGACATAAACTTCTTCTGAACATAAAATAGTGGTTTTCTTGTTACAACCACTTTTTCTACAACGGCTTTGTTTTGGACCGTATCTGGCAAATGTGCAGCATTTTTATTTCGATGCTCTTTCGATGGCACCGGTTTTATTAAAATTTTGCGCTTTTAATGTTTTGACTCTAGTTGCCCAAACTGGATTTCTTTATTGTTTTCCTCATCACTGCCCTCAGCATTTTCTGTAATAAGTTTAGTTCCCAAGTCCAGTTTGTGTTCTCGGAGCTGCACGATATCTTTCTTTGGTGTACCTTTTCTCTTTCTACTGCTCTGTACTGAAACCACGAATTCACGACACATAAGGTCTTTGCATAAATGAAACAAATGAGATATTACACGAATTGACCATTTTTTGTGCGATTGCGTGACGGGCAACTGAAAGCATCCTATCGGCAAGGTCTACGCTTCCCATATTTTCATTGTTTTTAACCGACTTCAACAAAAAGGAGGAGGTTCTCAATTCGGCCGGTATTTTTTTTTTTTTTTATGTATGTACACCGATTACTCCGAGGTTTCTGAACCGATTTACGTAATTCTTTTTTTCTTTGATACGGAATAGCTTCGAATTGGTCCCATAAAAATTTTATCCAGGTGGGCCCGTTAGTTTTCATTTTAGGAGCATTTCTCTAAAAAAAATTACCTGTAAATTTTACGTGGATGACTTGATAACAGGCCGGTGAGGCCTGTTATCAAGTCATCCACGTAAAATTTTACATACTGATAAAAACGCAAGACTAAACTAAAAAGTATAAAATAAAAATAACTACGTTAAAAAAAACCGACTTCAAAACTAAAAAGTAAAAAATAAAAAGTTTATTAAAATAATAGGTTTGATGTCGGTGCCAAGTAAGTCAATATAATACTTACGTAGTAACTAGGCACCGACATCAAACCTATTATTTTAATAAACTTTTTATTTCTTATGACTTCTGGTCTCCTCACTTTTTCATGTCTTTTCTTTCTTCGACCATCTCACACATTCGTCATGATATTGATCGTAGTAACATGTAGACATTGTTATCACTGGCTTATTGTCAAGCCACATTGTAACAGCGAGCTTTCCATCTTCTCGCACTTTTACTTCGCTGCTACCTCTTGCTTTGTTTCGAAAGGTTTTTTCTTCAGTCAACATGTCTTTCGGTATTCTATTTTTTTTCATAACTATACCTGTGCAATGGAATCCCTTTTGTAATAACTCATCACAAAGTTTAACACTTGTAAAAAAACGGACGAAAAATAGCAGTTGCCCAGGAACTAGTGTCTGTGTCAGGTCTAAAAAAGGCCGCTTCTCCTAGACCAAAACCTTGATTTATCAAAGGAGGGAAAATAGTATCACCCTGATACACCACCACGTCACAAACTATACCTTTCGGAGACGCTAAGGCACAGTTCATGAGGTGCAGCCTGGTGACAGACGGACGGACTGCGAGGCTTAATAATAAGCGGGTCCCCTTTTGGTACGGAACCCTGAAAAGGGACTCAAGGGAGAGATGGGCACGTACGTGACATAACATCAGGATCTCACAGGGAAATTATTTACCCGTTCAGTGGGAATTACAAAAAAACATAGAAACTTTTTGAGATTTCATTAGGTAGGTGATAATACTGGCTGTAATTAAATTTGTTAACTTTTGACATATGGCTTTGAAGTCAGAATTTTATCTCATTCTACATATGACAGTAACAGTTACTGGGATTATTTTTTTGTTATTAAACTAATATTAAATTAGGGAATCTTAAAAAATTCAAGTGTTATTTAAAATAGTGAAACTGTAAAGAAAAGGTACCTAGACTATTTGTTATATTCTCACAATCGTAGTCTCAATAAGAATTTTCTAAACTATCACGCTGTCCCTGTATAGAACGACAGAAATGTTTTTTTATTGCTCAGAGTGATTTCAAATTTTCCGATTATACTTCTGAAGTAGCGCATCGTATGAGGGTTCGCACCAACATTAAGTTGAAGCCTCTAAAGCTCACCACCTACCAGCTCGTACTAACAGAAAAGGAAAAGTATACCTATAACAGTAGTGTAAAACAGAAAAGTAACAGTATGTAAGGAAACGTAATATACGCTAGCCTGAAATAGCTCATATATTCTCATGAAAATCAAGATGCTCTTAAGACTCTGTGCAAACGAGCTACTTATTTGCTACTCGTAGTAGTCACCCACCAGCCTCAGCTTGGGGCTTGATCAGTGGACCTATTGCGTTGGTTTTACAATTTTAAACAAGAAATAACATGTTTTTGTTTCAGTTAACTAAGTATGTCTTTAGCGAAATCTATATTGAGAACATCCCTAAAGTATAAATATGTGTGCAATCCAGCGGTAAGTTATTTGAGCTTGTTGGCATAAATCCCAAAAAGGACATACTTACGAAAGATGTACTATATAGTGGCCAACTTCTTGTTTTTTTATTTATTTTGTAAATGTCATAAAAACTTATCCTTTAAACTGTTTTATACATGTTTAGAACTAATAGTGAACACTAACTACCTACTTAAATATAGATCTTAGACAGGGGTTACACGATCAGTCTGGCGTCATTCTGGCATCAGTCTCAGACTGACGAAAGACTGACAAAAGAGTGACGGACAAAAAACACGGTACATTTTGGACCATCAGTCCGTCAGTCACCCGGTTACACGATCATTCTCCCATCATTCATGACCAGACTGATGGACTGGACTGACGCCAGAATGATCGTGTAACCCTTGTCTTAGAAATGGGTGTTAAAATTGTAATACAGAAGTATTTATCTAGTTTAAGATGTACCTGTCTTCAAACGCTGAGTCGTTTCTTTGTGGTGCGAACGCAAATTACCTTGAAGCACAATACCTGGAGTGGTCAAAGTCTAAAGGATCCATTGATTCGGTAAGCATGCTGTATTACACAATCCTAAATACTTGAACATATCTACTTTGTGTATTGCTATTTTTATACGTAAATAAATATTATAATTATAAATTATAGCTTCCGCAAGCGGTTTCACCCGCGTTCTGTGGGACTACTCCGCGCACCTCGATAAAAAGTATATATGTCGCAGCCAACTAGTTGAATTAGCCAGCCAATTGGACGCCTAGGCGGTTAATAAAACGTCGACATCCAACTGTACGCCTAGGCCGATAGTTGATTGAACTAGAATCATTCAACGTTTAACAACTTGGCGTATTGAAAATCAGCCCTTTTAAAATAACTAAATTCCATCCCGCCAAGTACATGTCGCTGTCTGTTCGTACGGCCAGCCGACATCAAAAATAGGGCCGTTATGTATGACGGCGGATCCACGATTAGCCGGATTTTCTTACTTCAGTAACCATAATGTTCGAAATTGTCCTAAGTATTGTGTTAAATAATGCGTATTATTTCGAACTTATTATGAAAAAAAATTTGGTGGAAGTTAGGTTTTAATGGCAGAAACGAATTGCGGTAAATCCGACTTCACGCAGTCTTGTCTGCCCTACCCCTAGAGTGTAATTCAAAATCGCGTGGGCCGCCGGAGCCCCGCAGCGCCGTAGCCGTGACAGAAATAATGCCTGCTGCATAAAACTACAAGTTCACAATCTACAATTTAGGACTAATAACTCCGTAAATACATAACGGCCCTGCTTTTAATAACGGCTGGCCGTAAGGTAATACGGCGGATTATACCATTCGACAGCGAAATATTGGCTAGCTAATTCAACCAGTTGGCTGCGACATCGAGTA
>NWSH02000560.1:11634965-11646500 GCA_002382865.2 Heliothis virescens
TTTATATTTCATTATTGATGATTATGACGAAATCATAAGTGTTATGTTATGTTTTTGATGAAAATAGGTGTTTTAACATCAGATTAGATTTAACGGTTTTTTAACGGTGGGCAATCGCTGTACGTACTTTGGCATATTTTTAGTTATTGCCCACCACNTGAACGTGTTACTCAAACAGGTAAGCATTTTAGCAATTTTCTTAAGAGATTACTTGCTTAGAGGTTAATTTTTTTTACATTTATTTTATATTTCATTATTGATGATTATGATGAAATCATAAGTGTTATGTTATGTTTTTGATGAAAATAGGTGTTTTAACATCAGATTAGATTTAACGGTTTTTTAACGGTGGGCAATCGCTGTACGTATTTTGGCATATTTTTAGTTATTGCCCACCATAATTTTAGTGATTGCCATGGTTAATAGCTATAGTTATTGCCCAGGGCAATCATTATCGGCAATTTTTTTATTAAGTAAGTAATGTTGTCGTCACATTTATTAGCTTAATGGCTTACACACGGGCAATAATATTGACAATGTAGCAAATATTGTTAACTAGTGTCCGACCGAAGTTTCGGTTTTGTTTTCGGTTTCGGCCAGTCTCACCCAAAAAATCAAGTTTCGGCGGCAGTTTCGGTTTCTACCAAATTTGGCCGAACCTTTTGCCGAAACCGAAACTGATTTCGGAAATTGCTGTGCGCGCTCGCTTAGCTTCATTTCTCGCGGCATACTCTGACTAACCCTGTCTCAGCTGGGGGCTGCACCCCAACGTCATCCGCGTGATTTACACGGCAGCAGTGGAGCCCGTCGTCTTGTACGCCGTGGCTGCATGCGCAAAGCCTCGGCTTTGCTTAGAAAATCTGCAAGTCCTACCACACCGTCCCCTTCACACACCGCACACTCGGCCCTTCTACTGGCCGGGTTACTGCCTTTAGACCTTCGTATAAAAGAAGCTANTGCACCCCAACGTCATCCGCGTGATTTACACGGCAGCAGTGGAGCCCGTCGTCTTGTACGCCGTAGCTGCATGCGCAAAGCCTCGGCTTTGCTTAGAAAATCTGCAAGTCCTACCACACCGTCCCCTTCACACACCGCACACTCGGCCCTTCTACTGGCCGGGTTACTGCCTTTGGACCTTCGTATAAAAGAAGCTGCAGGACTAAACGAGGCTCGCAAAGGGTCAACCCGGCTAGTGCTTGGAGATCGGGAGGTTGAACGTGTGGTGGGATTTGCAGAATTGCCACATCCTGCCTTGCGTGTGGACCTGAAGTTCAGGTGTCTCGACGACCAAAGCGTGTTAGACCAACACAACGTGCAGTCGCTCAGAACATTCACAGATGGCAGCAAGCTTTAGGGCAAGGTTGGTGCTGCGTTGTCCATATGGGACGACGAGACCGAACGCAAAAGCCGAAAACTGAGCTTGCCAGCGTACTGCTCAGTCTACCAAGCTGAACTCCTGGCCATATGCAGGGCAACTTGTGAGGCCCTAAAAAGCGGAACAGGGAGCTCCGGCATTTATAGTTATTCGCGGGTGGTCCTGTAGGCTGTGACCAATTCCGGGTCCATGCACTCCCTCGCAATCGAGGCGCGCCGAAACCTCAGCGTGGCCTTGACCCGGGGCAAAGATGTAACCTTGTTTTGGATCAAGGCCCACGCCGGCATCGATGGTAACGAGCGTGCCGATGAACTGGCCAAAGAAACAGCACTTTCAAGTCAGAGGAAGCCCGACTACGACCAGTGTCCGATCTCATTCGTCAGGCGCGAACTCCGTGATTTTCTTTTTCTTACTCAACTATAAATCTCCTCCAAAAGAACAAAATAGTCCTGCTCGCTCTGCTCGCATTTTCAGTAACTCTTGCTTGTACTTTAGTTTTTTCAGTTAAGTCCCAAAGTCGCGCTCGCTTCATAAAAGATTAGAAGAGAGAACGCTTACGTGTTCTATTATTAAATTGTAGGTAATGGCATAAAAGCTTAATTTTACATTATTTCTTTTTGAGTCTTTTAAAATAGCAAAAAAGTCGCGTAAATTGAATGAAAGATGATTGGCAACACAGAAGGTTTCTTAGGGCTTTAGGGCCCATGTAATCAGTACCAATCAGTTCCAAAATATATATGTTTGACCACGTGAGTTTCGGTTTCGGCCGAAACTGAAGCCACGGCCGAACATTCGGTTTCGGTTTCGGCCAGAAAACCAGTATCGGTCGGACTCTATTGTTAACATTATTGCGTGGGTGCGGGTAGCCAATCGCTATGCACAACATCTTTTGGTTGTTATTGTTTTATTTACAGTATGCCAAAGACACCAAAAGTGCATTATAGCAAAGACAATTTACAGAAAGAAATCGAGGCTGTTCAAGATGCTTCTAACAAATTACTGAAAAATACTGTGTTCCGAGGTCCAGTCTCCGCAAACGTAATTTATTTTAAGATTTTGTAGCAGATTTAAGTTTAACGTTTTGTTTTGATGGTTTTATTAAAGTTCGAAGNTTTCGGTTTCGGCCAGAAAACCAGTATCGGTCGGACTCTATTGTTAACATTATTGCGTGGGTGCGGGTAGCCAATCGCTATGCACAACATCTTTTGGTTGTTATTGTTTTATTTACAGTATGCCAAAGACACCAAAAGTGCATTATAGCAAAGACAATTTACAGAAAGAAATCGAGGCTGTTCAAGATGCTTCTAACAAATTACTGAAAAATACTGTGTTCCGAGGTCCAGTCTCCACAAACGTAATTTATTTTAAGATTTTGTAGCAGATTTAAGTTTAACGTTTTGTTTTGATGGTTTTATTAAAGTTCGAAGTCTAATTTATCATTGTAAGGGACTGGGCAATAACTGTGCTGTGATGTGGGCAATTACTGTAAGCAATGGGCAATAACTGTACATTTTTAGATTATTATTTCCTAAACCATGTTAGTTTTGACTAAAAACCGTTAACATTTAGATGGAGATTTTATTTAGATACAGTAAAAACCGTTTATAACGACACCGTTTACAACAACCTATCGGTTATTACGGCTAGATTGTATGGTCCTGTCCGAATTCCGAGTAAACTATTCTTATGTATTTGTTATTGTTTATAACGACTATCGGATATAACGTCGGCAACTATACGGTCCCTTCGATGTCGTTATATCAGGTTTTGACTGTATAAGAAAAAATAAATAAATGGTTGAAAATTATAATACTTTTTTTATTGTTTGAAGCCAAAGTGTTTGAAGTCCTTAAGTGGGCAATAGCTATACGGTTTACCCTACTTAAAAAAAAAAGTGTCTATGGAGTTTCTTGCCGGCTCTTCTCCATGAGACCAACTTTTTGGAACCGTGCAACTAGTGTGACGTTTCATAGGAGCCTGCAAAGGCCTATTTGAAATAAAAACATTTGACTTTGACATCAACAGCTTGTTCGGGTCCACTATATTCGTATTTAAGATAGACTTGTTTGTATTACTTGTTTGTATTTTAATTTTGTTTGGTAAGAAGGCTGTTGCATAGGAATTCCAATATTTAATTTCATTATTTTTCAAAAGAATTGTCTCATATTTTTTAGGATTAGTCCGAGCATTTCCAATCAAAGTTGGCCATTCAGATGGCGCGTAAATAGTTATTTTCTGTATAAATCCCTCAATTGTTGCATGCACAGAGTCTACTGGCATCATGGTGTGTCCAGGAATGAGAAAATTTATAGTCAGTCTTTCCACAAAACTTGCATGTTTTTGCATGAAATAATAACGTAAGTACCAAGTAGGATGCTGGCAATAAAATTATTAACCTAGTATTATATCGTAAGCGACAGGTACTATACTTACGATCAGTCAGTTGGTGGAGGTTACATTAAAAAAACTGGTTGAGTTGTAACTTACAATAAAAAATTCGAAATTAAAAAAAAATAGTTACATTTCGAATTTGAACACTAAAGTTAGTGCTAAAAGATGCAAAATCAGTAGATCTAACGGTTAATATGAAAACAGTATTTTGGGATTTTTGGCGCTTACGACGTTCTTCCTGAAAAGGCTCGATATATAATAGGCATGACGACAGGGTAAAAAATAAGCAAATGCACTTAGTCTATAATTTAGATTATTGCAAAATATTGAACACGTATTTTTTGTTTTTAAAATACTATGAAAAATAACAAAGATAATGAGTGTTAAAGTTCAGGAGTGGGGGGCTCTGACGTCACGCCTATGCAAAAATCGTACAAAGGCGTGACGTCACGCGCAATTTCAACGGTCTGTACCTTCGTAATTATTTGTGTAGATGAAAAACGAAAAAATACGTACCTATGCGATATTTTTTTATAATCTAAAAGACGGACTAATTAGATTTTTTTAGTCTTCATACCTATTGTCGACGTATTCCAATGGTTTGTGGTCAAGACAGATGGGGTGTTGTGTACAGACAACAGCACATCAAGTTACCACAATATGTCAAATTTCTGCAATCGATTTTCAACCTTATCACAATGGAGGTAGGTTAATGTTCGATTGGTCAAATTTGACAGATTCGTATATGTCGACCTGCTGTTGTCTGTACATTTGTACATAAGTTTTGTTTTATTTAAATTTATTTCCAATCCCACTTCGTAGCTTATAGTTTTCAGTGAGTGTAACATTGATTCCATCTCCTTAGCACATTTGGATAGTAAAATAATATCGTCAGCAAATCTCAGATGGCTGATGAATTTTCCGTTAATATTTAGCCCTTTTCTTTCCAGCTCAGCTTGCGGAAAACCATCTCTAGTACGGCTATAAAAATTATCGGAGATAATGGGTCACCCTGCCTTACACCTCTCCTTGTTGGTCCTTATCGGTGGTCCTGTAGTTTCAAGTTTGACTCTACTTGTGCAGTTGTTGTACAGACACTTTATAACTTCTATATATTTATGTTCAACGTCTTGTGTGGCTAAGGCGGTCCATATAGAAGAGTGCCGTATTGTGTCGAAGGCTTTCTGGTAATCGATAAACGCTACATAGAGTGGTTTCCGATATTCAGTATATTTAGATAGTCTGTTCTATTGCGTGAATTACAAATAACCCTGTATATTATTGTAAGATATCGTTCATCAGGTGATGGCTATTATTGTGCACGGAGACGCGGCCATGTGCGGCCAGGGGATAGTGTACGAAACGTTCTCGCTGAGCAACCTGCCCGCCTTTACTACTCACGGAGCCATCCATATCATCTGCAATAACCAGATCGGGTACACCACCGATCCACGATTCTCCAGGAGCTCGCCCTACTGCTCAGGTATCTCGTTACTGAATATAGCAAACGAGCAAATATCGATTGATCAGAATATATACAGGTAGGTACATTCCACTATGGCCGTCAGTGATGATTGACTTCACATGAAATAAAATGGCAGATGATTGTTTTTTAGGGTTCCGTACCCAAAAGGTAAAACGGAACCCTATTACTAAGACTTCGTTGTCTGTCTGTCTGTCTGTCTGTCTGTCTCCACGCTGTATCTCATTAACCGTGATAGCTAGAAAGCTGAAATTTTCACAAATGATGTATTTTCGTTGCCGCTATGACAACAAATACTGAAAATTAAAAAAAGTTACATATTAAGGCGGTTCCCCATACAATAAATTATAAAGACTTAGGTTGTAATGCTTTAAGTTTATGTCGTGGAAAGGAATTGCCATCACGGTTTTGGAGAGTGCGCCGTGGCGGCACTTCGTGCGACGACACCCGACTGCGTAGGTCTTAGTATGTCATCATTTGCGAGTCCAAAGATTGGAGTTAACCAAATGCCCCTCTCATCTCAGATATAGCAAAAATGATCGACGCTCCGGTCTTACACGTGAACGGCGACGACGCGGAGGCAGTGGCGTACGCAGCGCGCGTGGCCATCGAGTTTCGCTGCAAGTTCAAGAAAGACATCATACTGGACCTCGTCTGCTACCGCCGCCACGGACACAGTTCGGAGGACGAGCCCATGTTCACCCAGCCCTTCATGTACAAGAAGATCAGGACGCTCAAAACTGGTCAGTCGTAGTCGTAACATTACTTTTATTAATCTCGTAGATTTTGATGAAATTTTTCAACTATAACTTAATTTACACTAGTTAATCTCACGACTCTGACGAAAAATCCTAAGACTGGTAAGACTTAGAAAATCATAATTTACTTTCGGCGGGCATTTTTGTTCACGCTGCTGAAGTGTAAGGGTAATGTGTCACACAAGCGCAAAGTTTTTGCGTCTCCTGCCCATTCTAGTATCACTGCTACGATCGTGATGCTAACAGAATTCTCCGCCTGCTCGAGATTCAAAATGTGCACTGGCAGCAAACAACAACTTTGCTTACTTGTAACACAAATAACTATATCAGTGCGTTTTCAGTTGATTTGATATACGCGGACAAACTGAAAGCAGAGGGTATGGCAACTGACGCCGACATCGAGGGCTGGCAGAAAGAGTACAAAGATACGCTCATCAAACATTTCGAGCTCGCCAAGAAGGTCGCCAAGCTCACCATCACGGATTGGATAGATACTCCTTGGACCGGCTTCTTCGAATCTGTCGACCCTAACAAGGTAGATTTTAAAGATTGGAGAAAATATATTATTAGTTTATTAGTTCCATGTTCCATTTTCTAAACATTATTTATTTAGTTCTACTTTTAGGAGATTGGTGCTTGTTTCAGATAAAAGAAACTGGAATACCTCTGAAGTCAATTAATACTATTGCCAATCACTTCACTACTCCACCGGAGCCGTGGGCGTTTGAGATACACAAGGGTGTCGCTAGGATTTTAAAAAATAGAGAGAAAATGGTATGTACTGCCTTTAAATAAGTCGTCAAAGGAGAATATAACCTCTTAGGGAGGGTCCTAGATCGATCGATCAGGATGCGAACGTGAAGCGATTCGCCCATGCAGGACACACCAATACTCATTTTCACTCTAAGCTTATAAATTAAGTATATCAAAATTTTACAAGCGGGATGAGTGAAAGACGAACCCATTGCAGCTAGTTTGTAGAGGAATGTACACGCGAAGATATTACAGCAAGCAATTATCTTAGGAGGAAGTATAAATCTGCGACCGGCAAACGATGAGTTGTATGAAAAGCTGCTGTCGTGGCACACACATGGTCCTGTAGCAGAATGGTTGGAGATATGTGAAACATGATCATATCTACATTAGATGGAAGGCATAGATATGCGACCTCAATATTTTAATTATAAAAGAGGATAAGAGCAGGTGAATGAATTAAGAACTGTCCCAAAGCTGAGCTATTGATAATAGGTGAAGGACGGCATCGCTGACTGGCCGATGGGCGAGGCGCTGGCGTACGGCTCGCTGCTGCGGGACAACGTGCACATCCGCTTCACCGGCGAGGACGTCGAGCGAGGCACCATGGCGCACAGGTATGCCCATTGCCCACAAACCACTCCGGTGTTCCACTTTACCTTAACGTCATTCGTATCATTTGATGCAGCTATCATATTATCTTCATATTATAATTGATGCTGCCATTTTATTGCGAACTCAAAACGAGTCAGAAGGCCCAAATTGTATTTGTGCGATCGCTTCTTCCATCGCGTTATAGCGATCAAATATGCAACTTACTCCCCGTACCAGGATAAAAAATATGTAAAGTATGGCAATCACAAACGTCTTTTGGTTGTGTAACGAGCCCGCGTTCCGCCAGGCACCACGTATACCACCACCAGGGCGTGGACGGCGCCACGTTCCGCGTGCTCGACACACTGTACCCCGACCAGGCGCGCTACGATCTGCACAACAGCTCGCTCTCAGAGTTCGGTGAGCATATCATCCATATCTCAAGTTTTATAAGTTCGCGTTCATTATTTAAAGTCTCATTCATAGCAAGACTGGAGTCTTGGTCATTGTTATTGTGTTTACATTTTGTAAGTTATTTTATATAAATATGTATACAATAATACATATATCTATATATATAAAAATGAAACCCGTTTTCCTTGATCACGGCATCACGCGTGAAGGGCTGGACCGATTTCACTAATTCTTTTTTTGTTGTATTTGTTATTATCAGAAGGTTCTTACGGAAAAAATATTAAGAAAATCTCTCAAAAATATTCAAACGTGGTAGTTCAAATTGAATAGGTACTCATACCTAAGATAGCTCAGCTATACAAAATAAGGTATACAATATATAATATACAAAGTAAGGTCAGTGGGGGCAAGATGAAAAACCGGCCAAGTGCGAGTCGGACTCGCGCACGAAGGGTTCCGTACCATTTTCTAACTGTGAAAACTGAACGCATCTATTACCTACAAGTAGCCAAAATAAAAATATTTTTCGGCAACAAAAAACAACTTTGTTTTCCTATTTTTCGGCTTTTGGAGCAATTATTTCCAAAAGTATTAACATAATCAAAAAATGATTTCAGTAAACCCCTATTCATTTTAAAATACCTATCCAACGATATATCACACGTTGGGGTTGAAATGAAAAAAAAAAATCCCGCCCCACTTTACGTGTAGGGGAGGCACCTTAATAAAACAATTTTTTCCACTTTTTATTTTTGCACTTTGTCGACGTGGTTGATTTACATATTGGTACTAAATTTCAGCTTTCTAGCGCTAACAGTCTCTGAGATTAACCGCGGACGGACAGACGGACGGACGGACAGACAGACATGGCGNGTGTTAAAAACTTAAATACCCGAGTCGTGACTTTTACGAAGTTAAATCGAGTTTTTTTATCTTCCCCCGAGTTCCATAACTTCACTTATGAGGTAGGTACGAGTGTTTTATTGGAATACCTGCTCATTATTTTGAATTTTTAGTCGTGTTATTACACCTAAATATGTTTTTATAACGTATTTTAGGAGTAATTACAAATTTCCATCTTCACCCATAAAAATTTAACGGGGTAAGAAGAACATATAAAAATTTCGATCTGACCCCGATTTCAAAACTCATAGTTTCATTTCAAATTGTGTGGATTTTAATTCTTCTGGNATTATTTTGAATTTTTAGTCGTGTTATTACACCTAAATATGTTTTTATAACGTATTTTAGGAGTAATTACAAATTTCCATCTTCACCCATAAAAATTTAACGGGGTAAGAAGAACATATAAAAATTTCGATCTGACCCCGATTTCAAAACTCATAGTTTCATTTCAAATTGTGTGGATTTTAATTCTTCTGGCATTTATTTATTTTACCACATATTTTTTAAATTTTTAAATATAATCATAAAAAAAGAATATAAATACATTTAAAAATATAAAAAATAGGTAGCCACCGATATCGGGCACAGGGTCCAAGGTACCGGTTTTAATTATTATTATTAATAAAAGGATTTATTTGATTGACAGTATTTTTTTTAATTCATTTTTAAGCTGTAGTGAAAAGTTTGGGAACCTCTTCTTCAATCTTTCCCCGGTGGGGTAAGATTGAAATATACAAAACAAATAATTCGTTTTATCTTTGTTATGCCAAGGTACTAAACACTACTTAAAGACTAGTGAGCATCAACAGCGTCAGATATTCATTTGAACGATTTTATATTCTTTGCTCTTTACTCATGACAAAAAACATTTTAGAATACGCTAATATGTACGGTTCTACAATCAAATCAATCAAACTCGCTAGTTGATTACATACTAATTTTATTCAAAAGTGGCGGGAACTAGCGGGACGCAGCCCGCACACGACATACTAATATTATTCGCGCGCATTCACCAGGGCTACCAACCTAATATCCCCTAAGATAGGGAAGATATAAGTCGAGCCATTTATTTATTTATTTATTTATTTATTTGATTTATACGGCTTCAAAAACCAATTACATAAATCAGAGAACTTATTTAAGACTAACAAAGAGGTACAAATAAAAGTTTAAAAAAATAGAGTAAAAGTATGTAGCTAAAACAACAGAAAAAAAAATAAAATAAAATATAGACAACAAAACATGTAACACAAAATAACAATTAGCATTTGTCTTCACAAAATTTTAGGCATATGCCCATTACATTGACAAATTTATCATCAAAGATATCGCAGTCCGGGTTGGCTTCCACGAGTTTGTTGAGCGTATTCAACACACGCGGTACGGGAGCCGCCGCGCGGGCTGCGGTCCGACACGGAGGCACGTCTAGCAGACGATGCTTTCTACTGCGTAAATAATTATTCGGCGTGTACAGTCGAATCAGCTCATTATGAATATCAGGTGCATCTGTCAAACCTTTGCAAATTTTAAGCATAGCTCCTACCTGGTCGCAGTCCCGCCTTACCGCTAGCATATGATAGCCTAGACATCCTACGAGAAACTTGGTAGGGTAGAGGTAAGGATAGTAACCGAAAGTTCTTCTGTAAAGGAACCGCAAAAATGCTTTTTGCACTTTTTCTAAGAGAAGTGCATACTTAGCTTCATGCGGATTCCATACAGAAGAACTAGCTTCTAGTTTGGTTCGTACCAGCGCGCTGTACAGGAGTTTTATGACATGCTTATTGTTAAATTCACGAGCAACACGGAGTACGAATCCTAGCCTTTTAAAGGATTCTTTGGCAACTGTAGAAATATGGTCGTGAAATGTGAGCTTCTGGTCAAATGTGACACCCAGGTCCTTCATGTTGTTAGATCTTGTTATCGTAGTACCATTTATTGTGTAGTCAAAATAAATTGGATGTCGCTTTCGACCAAAAGTCATTACGCAGCATTTTGATGAATTAAACTCCATTTTGTTCTGAACTGCCCACTCGTGTAAAGCATTTATATCCCTTTGCATGGCTTCACAGTCCGAAAGGGAGTCAACAGCACAGTACAGCTTAAGATCATCTGCGTACAGGAGACATTCTGCGAATTTCGTAACAGATGGTACGTCGTTGACCATGAGTAAGAAAAGAAGAGGCCCAAGAATTGACCCTTGACTTACACCAGAACGTGTATGGTAAGGACGGGATTCGTAGACTCCAAGCCTAACAAATTGCTGACGGTCACGGAGATAATCAGCCAGAAGTCGGAGTAAATTTGGACAGAACCCTATGGCACTAAGTTTCAGAAGCAAGATATCATTATTCACTCTATCGAAGGCTTTACGAAAATCAAAATACAGCACATCTACCTGGGATTTTCTATCGAGATGTTTTGAAATATAGTCAATAATTGTCAGTAAGTTGGAATTGACAGACCTCTTGCATCTGAAGCCGTGCTGATTATTACACAAATGTTTTTCAACTTGCGAATATATAAGCTTGTGTAGAACATTTTCGAATATCTTTGCAGGAGATGATAAGATGGCTATAGGTCGATAACCTTCCACAGCTGATTTATTAGTACTTTTCGGTATGGGCGTGACTCGCGAAACTTTCCAGTGATGCGGATATATTCCTGTACTTAAAGACAGATTAAAGATGTGGCAAAGGGGAGCAGAAAACTGTTCATTAAAATGTTTTAGTATAAAAGCTGGAATACTGTCAGGTCCTATTGAACTTCTAGGTTTTAATTTGTTAATACCACACTGAACATCATCAAGTGTAAATTGAAAAATATTAATGTAATTACTATTGTAATTATTGTCGAGATTGTTT
>NWSH02000560.1:11661593-11692956 GCA_002382865.2 Heliothis virescens
ACCGCGGCCCTGGCACACAAAGGGCTTCCGAAGGAACACGGTGGGTTTTAGTCAGTAACAGTCTGACACTCCCTCCCGCTGTCACCCACAGCGGGAGGGGTCGTACTGATGATTTCCCATCGAAAAAAAAATTAAAAAATTAAAAATAGACCCTTCCTGTAAACAAGAGAAAAATAATCATTTACGTGGACTTCCGACCACAAAAAAGTAATACAAAACCAGAGCGCAAGTTCGTGCGTTAGAAAATCTTGACCTCACTGCTGTGTCAAATACATGTTATTTTGAAATAATAATAGCACAGATCAATAATTAAACGTTACGTTTATCAAATAAAGCAATTATTTTAATAAAAAATCGGTATTTTACTTAATAATGGTGTACTTACTTCTGCCTCGACCGTCAATGTACACAACGTCCATCTTGCGAGCCACAACACGCGACACTGACACACCACGTGGCCCCGGCGCTGGCCTCAGTAGGTAGTTTAATACACGCACGAACGCTCGATATCGTTTCGGCGCGGTAAAATAAAATTAACGCGACAAAAAAATTTTTTTTTTACGAACGCACGTTTGGTACAGTGCGTTCTGAAAGGGCTAAAGCCTCGCAAACTTGATGTCGCCGAAGTACAAATTTGGTCTAGCGCCGCCACTGATCACGTGAATCTATATGATGGTGATGATTTGGACCTTACCTGAAGATGGAGACTGCAGAAAATCCAGGAAACTTCACATCAGTAAATAGAAACTACCAAGTGTCTAGACACGCGGCAGCGTGTCAAGCCAAGTTCAAGCAAAGAACTGGCTGGCCAGCACCAAGTGTATATTTACACGAACCATTTGGTGCCACTTTTTACCCCCTCCATAACTCAAAACATATTTAACGTAAACACATGAAACTACGTGTGTTTCATTATGTCCCTAAAAACACCTAGAAGCCCAAATTTCATGAAGCTAGCTAAAACTGTTATAAAGATATGAAAGTCCAAAAGTCGTAAAATTCCCACTGACTGACTTATAGTACCTAAACCTAACCTACTTCTGTACAAAATTCAAACTTCTGCAAAGTTCTGTACAAAATCCAAATATTTATTCATATGACTTGGCCAGTTTTTAAAAAAATGTTTTATATATATTTTATTAATAACTTTATAGAATAAATAAAGTAGGTAATAAAAACTGGCCAAGTCAAATCTTGTTCCTATGAATACATATTTGGATTTTGTACAGAACTTGGCACTCATTTAGATCTCCATTCTTTTTCCGGCGAAGCCCCCAACCAAGCATAGGTTTTGTTTGAACTTGGCTTTCCTTTTTTACATTAATGTTTTTGGTGGGATTTATATTAATAAGAATTTTCCACAATTATGGGTTACGAACTGTGGGTATTAAAAATATTATGGTTTTAGACCTAAAAACTGAAAAGCAAGCCGCGGATGGACAGACTGACATGGTGAATGATTCTCGCTGGAGAAGCTGCTGCACTCTCCGTTGAAGTACCCCTTTGAGACCCCGTGACTCAAAATGAAAGAAAAGGCACAAAACACTCACCTGGGAAGGTTGGGAATGGACAGGAAGAAATCTGCCAACGACGGGGCACTTGATGCCGGCCGGTTAGCGGGAAACTCTTGCTGCACTCCACTAATGTTGTGTCCTCCAGGTTTTGGGTGATAAGCTGCTGTACTAACGGTCAGACTAACTTCTAGCAGAATTTACAATTTTGTTAGGTATATTTGTCGCGCGTACGTATCGCGGGCGACAGGACATTTTTTTTTTTGACAGATGAGTGCAAAAAACAACGAAATGTGGCAGGAAGTTTAAATTAAGAAAATAAAATGAAAAGTGGCCAGGTTCATGTCTGAACACATGGCGAAACAATAAGAGTTTCTAGTTTACTACGGAACCCTAAAAAAGGCCGCAAGATGCGCGGCCTTTTTTAGGGTTCCGTAGTAAATTAGAAACTCTTATTGTTTACTATTTTCTGCTGTATTTTTATTCAAACATATAAGAAAATTGCATTCGCGCTTTCGTCGAGTGTATGATTAGAAATTATAAAACCTTAGAAACGTATTATGGAACCCCGTCTTTTCTTGACACTGACAGTAACTTTTGACACTTTGTTTTTACATGACATTAATTGTCATTCAGAGAGAGGAATCAGCAGAATTAATCAAAACAAAACGAAAAGGCTGGATCCTTTGATATCAATTTAACAAGAATCATGTCTTCCTATTTTGATTTCTTTTGTAATAACTTGAACAAGAATTGTCAGGTGTCACAGAATGTTGACTGCATTACAGGCACCTGTTACTCAATGTGCCCTGAGGAAGAAGTCAAGTTGTGCGTATAGATCACTACTACCTTTTCTGTCTTCAGAGATAATATCTTTAAATTAAAAGTATCATTATAAACAGTCCTTCAGACTATTTATCCAATTAATTCGTGAATCATATGCTTATCGGCATTATGACCGCTTTTCTGCTACTTCTCTTCTTCTTATCTTCCTCGTGCGGTTTCGCCCGCGTCTTCACGTACCAGAATAAAAGTTTATAGCGTTTTTCGACAAATAGCACTGAAATATTTTGTCAAATATGATCAGTAGTTAGATCTTAAGGTGTTGTTGTTATGTTCAACGTTCAAGGCAAACTCTTTTCAGCTTTGTAAGTATAGAATACTAAACGTTAAATTATTGGTTTACATTCGTAGGCGCGTGTCTGAGCGACTAGTACACGTGTTAGAAGTGCGGGGCGGTTTGAAGAAGCTTGTGAAGAGTTACAGCAGGTCAGCTGCAGACTCCAACATGGCTGTCCCGCACCTGCTGCGACCATACTCCGTGCTCACCAACACTGTACAGTATCTGTTGCTTGAGTAAGACTGCTTGCATTTCAATACACGACTTATTATAGCATCCAAATAAAACTTGTTTCAAAATAAAATTTCAAAATATTCAACAACCTTTAATCAATACTAAATTACTTAACTATCTAATGTTTTTCCAAATTTATAGTTACTTTTACTAAATTATAAAACTCAATATTACAGCATCACACAAAGAGTTGATGTCCCAGTGTCAGTAGTGTATGATTACATAGATGACCGCCTGAGAGCTGTGAGACAGGATGTCACAATACAGCGGCTGCCTCCTGAACAGTGTGTTTGTCTACTTGAACCTATGATCAGGTTCTATGTCTTTTATGGCTACCAGTAAGTATTGAATTAAAATTGCAAAACTGATCTTGGGGAAAATATAACATCAATTTATTTATGCATATTAATCAATAATTTCAGGCTATCAGATTTACCTCTAAAAGATTTTGATCCAGTCCTCAACAAGAAGCACTTATTAGAATGTATAAAATGGTATCTCTCATGCTGTGACACCATTGACAAAACCCAAGGGAAGTTGGACCAACTGACTGGTTTCTTTTCCAACCTCGAGTTGGACAGTGAGGAATATAGATTAGTCAATGATCAAGTGCTCATGGAAAGCCTTTACATATTGTGCAATCTCAATGATTTGCATCCCTTATTTAGATATATTAAATTATTGAAAGATTTAAAGAGGTAAGGAGCTAGTACTGAAATACATATATAATATTTCTTTTATGGTAATAAATATGTAATATGTATATTATTTTTCCAGAAACACGAAGCTCCAAATAGCATATGAAATAGCGATAGCAAATATTCAGGGCAACTACATAAAAGTCTGTAGACTATCAGAGAAACTGTGCCCTCTGTCATATTGTGCGTTTTCTACCTACCTACCCACACTGCAAAGGTAACATTTAAATTATCATTCCTAGATGGAACTACAATAAAAAAACACCACTACTACTTTTTAAGACAACATCTATACTAATACTAGCTGCCCGCCCTCGCTTCGCTTCCTGGAAAGCTCCCGATCGGCGCGGCGGCGTTGATTTGTACAAAACATAAACTTACTATACACTAAAACCTTTCTCAAGAATTGTTCTATCTATTGTTGAAAACCGAATGAAAATCCGTTCAGTTCTTTTCGAGTAAATCGCGAACAGACAAACAGACAGACGCTGTGGGGGACTTTGTTTTATTATAAGTATATAGATATCTATATTTATTATAAAACAAAGTATCCTATCCTATATCTATACTAATATTATAAAGCTGAACAGTTTGTCTGTTTGAACGCGCTAATCTCAGGAACTACTGGTCTGATATGAAAAATTATTTCAGTGTTAGATAGCCCATTTATCGAGGAAGGCTATAAGCCACTTTTTATCCGTTTGCGCCGAGTAGTTCCCACGGGACGCGGGTGTAACCGCTGGCAGAAACTAGTTTTATAATAAAGTTGCCAGATACCCAACTCCATTAGATGCACAAACAAACAAACTCTTCCGCTTTATAATATTAGTATAGATTTATTATATTAGTATTAATTAATTAATAATCTTTTAAAATATTATAAACGCGAAAGTAACTCGGTATGTCCAGGTGCGTGTGTTCGAGTTTCATGTTTAAAATTGTATTTCTGTGCATACAGACGTGCACTAGAGGTGATGAGCCAGGCGTACCACAGCAAGCGGCTGGCAGTGCCGCTGGCCAGCGTGGCGCGGTGGCTGCGCTTCGGCAGCGCGCGGGAGGCCGGCGCGGCGGCCGCGCACTACGGCCTGCCCGTGGAGGGAGACGCCGTGCGATTCGACAAGACTCACTTCAAAGCTGATGCTGCGTTGGTGGGTTTTTTTATTTTTTATTTTTAGCACTCACAACCTTCTTTTCAAAGTCGGTGAAAGTCGTATATCGTGTAATGGTTGAAATATATTTTTATAAAGTATCTATATCATAATTACCCCAACCATATCACATTCTATGTGTGTAGAATATTCACATTTTAATTTTCTCTTTTCAGAATAAACCAAGAACTGTGGATATAAGGAGGAAGTTTGATTTAAGTACAATGGATATTTTTACATATACTACAGACAAATAAGAATTTATTATTTTATACTATAGTCTATAGTCACTATTTAAGACTGTAACAATTACCTCAAGGATTGCAATATTTCGAATAAAACAATTGGTTTATAAAGGAATCCTTTATTTATTTACATAAGAAAATTCTCCTAATTATGCAATAACTAATTACAATGGACAACAAAATCTATCTAATATCAAATGGTTGCATGGCTCCCAATGTCCAATTCATTCATTGTTTATGCTGTGTACCTTCCTATCCGATACAATGAGACCTAACATTTTATTCTATACATAAAATAACAATTATGTAAAATAGCCAAAACATATGAAAGTACTACACTGACAGAGAAGTGGGGAAGTTCCAAAATCTAGTACTAAATAAATACATTCCATACTCATTATCTTACTTCCAATATGAGAAATATATTTGAGACTTAATCAAATTCTAGATTTCATTCTCATATTGTTATAGAAAAATACCGGGACATTTCTCTGACAATGTAGTTGGTGGGGATGCAGTAAAATGACAGCTTTGCCTACATCGCATATTATAACAACAGCCGAGAACCACACTCCACTTCGCTACTACATCATAAATAAATTAACCTTATATTGAAACAATTTCATTATAATCCGCAATGTTGACCATGCTACACTTTTTATTAGATTGTCGCTTATAAGAGTTACCGATACACATAGTAAATGCTCCATTCCCATTACACTGAGGATCATGTGTAGTGTGCCAATGAATAAAATCAATTTTGAAACAAAATGAGTAATATCACAGATCATAAAATCATGAGGGGGCCGCATAGTCGCTATTGCGGAACTTCGATGCGGAAATGTCGTTAATGGTAACTAATCAATAGGTGACGCTATCGAGTTCCAAAATTAAATTTATTTTTAATGAGTACCCAATAACTATCTAAACACTCACAATAAATAACCAACATACTGCAGGCAAATTCATGTAAAAGCGTATGGATATAGCCTTAATAAACACACGAATAGTAAATATAAGGTATTCTCCATGTAGAATTTATCAGTAATAACAATTTTATACAACTGTATCTAAAAACGTTACGTTTCTTAGATTTAGAGGTCTTTATACATCCATTTGGTAGCACCTAGATGTTTATTTATACAAAGGGAAGGTAAACATTAAAAGTAAATTAAAAATCGTCAGGAACCATGTAAAAACTAAAATAAATTCAATACAACAAACGAATGTCATAACAAGTTTTTAGACGATAGTCTACGCGTGATTTCATCGTGATACAACACATAAAAACTGATAAATAACGTAAAACAACAACAAAAGCTCTAATTTACAATAGAGGTATATCATTGAACTATACAGTGACATGAGACATGTTTACCTTCCTAGAGGCTGGCGGCGACCCTGAGGACTGTCATGGCGGCGCCACGTCATGTGCCCACACACGCGCCGGCGCTGTGCCCTGCTTGTTCCTTACACTGGTAGAACGGAAACGCTCAGATTACTATCTCAAACGAAAAAAATATTATGTTTTATTAATATTATAAGATAGACTGATGGGAGAATCAATAATTGGTGACTACGTAAATGTATTGTTGAGTACCTGTGCGCTTGAGTCCTAGTTGAGCTTGAGGAAGGCGTCATCGAAGAGCTCGAGCTCGTGCGAGAGGTAGTTGGCCTTGTTGCGCAACTTCTTGGCGGAGGTGGAGGCGCTGTCCAGCATCTTGATGGCCTCCTTCACCTCGCACAGCTCGGAGTCCATCTCCGTGGTCGCCTCGTCGATCAGCCGGCACAGGCGCGCGAACATTGTCGATAGCTCCCTGAAATATTCATCTTTTTCAGAGAGAATAACTTTTACTAAAACAAGCTTCTTATATATATTATTTTATATAATATTTGGGAAGAGAAGTTTTTAAGCAATGAATAAAATTTCGTTATGGGGTTCGGTTCGGCATTAAGTTTTGCGAAAACAGTATCGTCGGTACTGACTGCTGCACTTGGTGGCTGCAGTTGGCGGAGGTGAGGTCGACGATGAGGCGCAGCTTCTTGCTGGCGTGCGCCACGTACTGCTGCTTGAAGACGCGCTGCTGCGCGCGCGCCGTCCACGTCAGGCGCTCGTACGCGTACAGCGCGCCGTACAGCACGCCCGTCACCGCCACGAAGCGCCAGCCCACCGTCTTCAGCAGGAGGCCGGACAGCAGCAGGCCGCCCATGGTGCCCTGCGACGTCAGCGCGCCCAGCGCGAACTTGCTGAGCAGCCCCCACTCCTCGGCCGACAGCCCCACGCCGCCCGCCAGCGCCGGCCCGTTGCTGCGCGCCACCTCCATCGACGACGGGTGAGAGCTCACTGACGGCGGGATCTGACGACAGACGTGTAGCGACGTGTCATATAGAACGACAGTACACCGTCAGACACTACGCACACTTTCAGCATATGGCCTTTGAAAACAATGACGAATAAGTGTGCACCGTGTGTCCTGGTCCGTAGCGGGCGCGTCACACAGGTAGCGTGGCGGCACTGGGTCGTTAGTACGAACTCGAGCGTGCCGCGCTTCCCGCGTGCGCAGCGCTTCACTATGAGAAGACCCCATACAAGCACGAGAAGCTTACGTACGCGCCTTGCACTCGCTTTAGGCAACGAAGGACCGCCCTAAGGCTTTAGTGACACACATATTTTTTTTATTCGTTGCAATCCATACAAACTTATGGATCATATTGATTAGGGACATGGTCAGAAAATTTACAAACTTTTGGCCCTATAATAATGCCTAATGTTGGTATTTCTTTTTATAATTTCGCGTAGTGCTCGAAGAAAAAAAAATTGTCTAGCAGGGCCCTTTTTTTTCCAGATGTATGTAAAATACACGTGGAACTACCCCCAGAGATAATAAATAAAGATTCGGATTGCAGCGTCAGCCGCGGCGGCAAGTGAACACAAACACCTGGGCGACAGGCCGCCTCGCCGCCCGCGCCTCAGCGACGCTCTAGGAAACATAACGTTCGGACAACATAGACGTCGTGGGCTCCGGTTTGCAACAGTTCGTTTCACTTACTATTTATCTAACTGCCCATTACCCAATCCATCATATTGCTTGGACATTTATTTATTAGTCTGCTTACGATTCTCAAGCTTAAGATTATCAAGTTACCGGCCATTTTTATGGCAATTTAGAATTGTCAGGGAAGCCTTGATGACGCGAAAGAAGTATGAATACAGACCTGCGTGTACTGCGGCGGGTTCTTGAGCGCGATCTTGCCGGCGTGCTTGCCCTGGAAGCGCTGGATGAGCGCGGTGATGCCGTAGGAGAAGCGGAAGGAGAGGTCCTCCGTGAAGTCGGCGCACAGGTTGTCGCAGTTGAGGCGGTACAGCACCTCGAAGGGCTGCTGGTGCGGGATGATGTAGCTGGCGGCCGCCGCGCGCTTGTGCAGCGGCAGGATGTTGTACATGCGGTCTGCCGACCATGCACACAGAATCAACTCCGCGCAGTGGGAACAGCGAAGCGTGCACTTGAGCGCCATGATAAGTGTTTTAACGAACATTCACACCCGACAAGATTGGATTTACACTGGATCAGGAACCATTTGGAAACATTTCTGACTCCAGTCTAAATATACATTTTTCGAATTCTGTAGTAAACTAGGAACCCTTATAGTTCGCCATGTCTGTCTGTCTGTCCGCTGATAATCTCAGTGACCATTAGCGCTAGAAAGCTGAAATTTCGTACCAATATGTATATCAATCCCGCCAGTAAAATTGGAACAAATTCTTTTATTAGGGTGCCTCCCCTACACGTAAAGTGGGGAGTGATTTATTTCTTCATTCCAGCTCTAACGTGTGATATATCATTGGATAGGTATTTTAAAATGAATAGGGATTTACTAAAATATTTTTTTTATTATTTTCGGAGATAATTGCTCCAAAAGTTGAGAACAATGCGCCCTCCCTCTTACTTTTGAACCATGACTAGAAAATATAAAAAAATGTCAGTTGTCTCACCGGCCATTTCCTTCTGCGCCTGGTCCATCTCGTTGCCGATGTCCGCGGAGAGGCGCTTCTTGAGTCGCGAGCCGAGCCCCGCCTCCACGTGCTTGTGCAGCGCGCGCTTGTACTGGTCCAGCGCGCCGCGCTCCGTGCGGAACGGCGCGTCGTACTCGTCCACCAGCGCCGACAGCCGCCGGATCTCCTGGCTCAGCGTCAGCGACACCTGCAACCACGTCCGTGACGATCTAGCTTTGTACGGTGGAATATCGATGTTACATCACTGACTCTTTCAATAGGTATGCAAAAAGGAATCAGGGCGTCTACTCTGAAATGACACTACCGACGGTTCGACATACGACCGAACTTTGCATTGTTGTTCTACTACGAAAATGGTTCGGTTTGGCCAGATTAATGAGGGTTTACGATATAACACTGCCAAAATGATGTTTGGTCGGAACGAGTCGCAACCGAATCCACTAAACGATATGGAAAATGATTTCGTAGTAAGAAATATGCGGACAGTTCATCGTTAACACGTTCGGAGTAGGCTCCCTGAAGTGATCCGACTCTTTTAGTCGTTACTAACGTCCACTGTTGGGCACGAAGGCCTCCCCCGAGCTGGGGATTTGCACTCAGTCACCGCGCTGGGCAGGCAATGAGTGTCGGTGAGCGTGACTCTTGTAAGTAAAGCCATCTTTGTTTCACCTCAATTCAATGTGCCTTATTCAAAAGGGCATATTGTAACTAACTTCCTGCCTTGCCAAAAAATGCCTATATGAACTCCGTTCGCTAAAAATAGGTCGGTAGATGACATTTGAACTCAAAAATACGTCGTCTGTACATATTTTCGCAGTCATCGTCATCGAACATCAATCACCCTTCAAAGAGGCTATGAAATGCAGTACAACCGCTGGTGATTGTTACGAATACAGCTATCTAAATAAAGCAACCTACAAAATATAAATGATGATCGTACAGGCCGTATCGGAGGGTCGTACTCGTCTACTATGGAGGACAGACGAAGGATCTCTTCGCGAACAACCACGGATACCTGAATGGAAGGTATTTACGTGAAAAGTGATATCATACTGTACAGACGTGAGACCACCAGTACGAAAGTAGGGTGAAGACATCTTATTATATACAAAAACGAATAACTACGGAATTCGATATCGATAAATACGGTCGATGCGGACTCGTGCGGCACTAATACTAAAGAGATGTCGAAGCACGATGGTCGATAATATTCGATATTTAGGTGAAAGCAAATTATGTTCACAGATTATGTATTTGGACAAGAAATTAAAAATAAAGAATATGTATGTCAATTGCCATCCGACAGCCATGTCGTGTCTCTAATTACTGGTATATAAGAAAAGTTTTTGTAATAACAGGGCCATACACTCCCCCCCCCCCTTACTCGCTAATATCTAAAATTAGATTCTGTGACGTATTGTGACGACAAAAAGTTTGGTGAGTGTACCTTATGCTCGACGCTCTCGACCATGCGGTTGATCTTGTCCTTCATCTGTCGCGTGATGGTGGTGAGCTGCTCCTCGATGGCCGACAGCTGCTCGTGTAACACTCGCTGCTTTTCCACTTTGGCTGCCTTCTGGTCCGTCGCTGTGTTGTACACCTGGAATATAGTATTTGTGGGTATAGTGCTGAATTTAATACGAAAGTAGCAAGACTCAGTAGTGGCCATGAACGATATATGATATTGTACAGATGACAGCACATCAAGTTACCACAATCTGTCAAATTTCTGCAATAGATTTTCAACCTTATTACAGTAGTAGTAGGTTAATGTTTGATTGATAAAATTTGACAAATTCGGGTACCGTGACCTGCTGTTGTCTGTACAAAAAAAACATCCACACTTAAAGTGATGTATTTTTTTTATTTTATTTTTTGATAAGGATGGCACGTTAACTTAGAAGGTGCCAGCTGTCATTTAAATTTAATTTGGCTATCGCTCAATGGTGACACAAGTACTCAACCACATCCAGTTAGACAGGACATTATTGGGAAAAGTCTAGGCAGATGAAGTAGTGGATATTCCATACTAGACATGTATCTAAATAAGTTCCCCCACCTGTTCTAGCGCGGCCATGACTTCGGCAGCGATGTTCTTCCCGCGGCGCGAGTGCTGCGCGAACTTGGTCCGCACGGCCGACTGGCTGATGCACTCCTCGAACTTGCGCTCGAAGTCCACGAACTCGAAGTAGCGCACCTGGTGGCCTTCCGCTAGTATTGGCGCTGGAGACCACAACAAAAAATCATTATATAATTTTATTTATTTTTACTTTAGTGAAACATATCATAAAGTTATAAGCAACGCTTGGCGCAGTCAATCGGTGGATGGATGACCATCCTGTTACTTTATTAGTCGTTACGGTGACAACCATTCCGAAATAACTGGGTTGAGGAGTAGGAAGTTGCTACATGAAACATACTGGTACTCTGCTGCCTCAGGTTACACTGAAAGCCGACCCCAAAATGGTTGTGGTAAGGCTAGGCAGATGATATGTACGTACAGGAGACGGGTTTCTCTCGCTCGCGCATGCGCGTGAGCAGCGCCTCCTTGGCGGAGATGAAGAAGATGCGCTCCTCCGCCTCCTTGGGCGAGCACACGCGCAGTTCGCGCGACAGGAAGTCCACGCAGCGGTTCGCGTGCTGCGTGCGGACCTGAACGACAAACACACATTGTTTAATAACAAAAAAAAAATTATGAACCCAAAATGAAGTTGATAAATCAGTAACTTTCTTACCCTTCACCAGGTTAATAAGTTACACCAAGTTTAGTGAACAGATATTATCGTCTTGTTTATGAACTTAAGGAACTTAAAATGAACTCACTTGATCCAAATACTCAGGTTCGGAAGCTGAAGCATCCCATCGGTTGTTCAGTATGAATATGTTCGGTTGCGATATTTTTGTCGATACTTTGTGAAAGAAGTTTTTCTCCTGTAAAAAGAAGTTTTAGAATTCACATTTAATATTTTCGTGTCGTGAAAATTAAAAATATCGAAATTGTTTGCGAAATGCGTGTTTTTAGGGTTCCGTACCCAAAGGGTAAAACGGGATTACTAAGCCTCCGCCGCCTGTCTGTCTGTCTGTCTCCAGGCTGTATCTCATAAACCATGATAGCTAGAAAGCTGAAATTTTCACAAATGATTTATTTCCGTTGCCGCCTCCCCAATTCCCTATACAATAAACGTGTTTTTGTCATAGATACTGGTAGGGAACCCTTGACGTGACACGATAGTGGGCGACAGTACTCACAGTGACCATGAGCGTGGACTCTGCGTTGGCGACGAGCACGAAGACGTCGGCGTCGAGGCAGTACTTGTCGATCCACTCGTCGAGGTTGGGCGTGACGTCGACGCCGGGGCTGTCCACCAGCACCACGTCGTCGCGCAGCAGCGCGCACAGCTCGCGCGGCCAGTACACGTGCACCAGCGCGCACTCCTGCAGCCGCGACGCGCACAGCGCGTGGCCCAGCTGGCTCACCGACTGCCCACACGCACGCGTTATACAACCACTAGGATAACACCGGATAAAAAGCCTAACCTAACCTATAGCCTTTCTCGATAAATGGGCAATCTGACAATGAAAGAATTTTTCAAATCGGACCAATAGTTCCTGTGATTAGTGCCTTCAACCAAACAATTCAGCTATATAATATTAGTATACCTAGATGAAGAATGGAACGCTGTTCCGTGCGACAACACGGCTATGGTATGTTAAAATTCAGAGTTTACGCAGACGAAAATACAATACTTTTCCATTATTTAGGATGAAATTCAACATAGAGGCAATCTAAATTCAAATCGTGTCGCTCGTGTGCACTACCAAATGTCTAAATAATAAAGAGATCACTAGAAAAGTGCCAGTTTAGGTATCCATATTAGACCGGGTTGCTTGATTTACCTTTAACTACAACCTAACCTTAACCGGCCATAGAATGGCCACCCATTGGTCAATTTTGAGATTTGACAGCTGTGTGACCAATGAGCGTTAAGGTTAGGTTATAGTAAAAGTTAAATCGAGCAGCCCAGCTTTAGAGATCTAGTTTTTCCATAAAATACAACAAAGGACTCAAAACGCCTTCCCATCATAATAAACTAATAGTACGTACCTGCACATTAAGCTTCTCCTCGGAACCTTCGGTCCTGAGGAAGGACTCGTCCGTGTCGGAGCCCTCGACCTGCAGGAAGCAGTTGGTGGTGTGGCCGATGCCGCTCGGCAGGATCTTGTCGTGCAACATCGCGTTGATCACTGTGCTCTTGCCGTTGCTTGTCCTGAACACGGTAACAAACGAATCAGTTTTTTCTTAAAAAAAAATCTTCATACTAGGATCTTCTCCTGTGTCGTGGGTCCATATACATACCCGAAAATATTTTAGTTACCTCTTGCAGTAATCCAACCCGCAACATTGCGATGCAATGCATCCAATTTATTTTTTTCAGCTATTGATGACAAATCGTGATTCAAGAAACCACAGGAAATACACAAACGAAAAGCTCAATCCATGCCAAAAAGGCCATAAGGCTATCCAGTGCATGAGTAGTGGGCGGTTGCAAATGCACTTCTACCATGAAAGATGGTCGAAGAAGGTACGATATGAGGTCATTAATGCACTAGCAACTTGCCAACGTTCCTATTTTAGCCGTATAATAGGTGTTAGTGTAACCGGTGGATCCGTTGAGTTCAGGCAATGTATTACACTACAAAATTACGAAGGGTTGAAAGTTGTTAGTGCATTAATGACCGCGACTGTACGTTAGATGCTTACCGGCCAAAGAAGGCGACTTTCATGTGATCTCGTTTGAGCACTTCTCGTATGGCTTGCACTTTGGATACATAGGCCTCCACATTGGCCAGATCCTGAGGAGTTGCGATGCCATTCTCACCCGTGACAGCTGAAAGTTTATATCAACACCTTTATTCATCCTCTGAATATTATAAGCACATATTGTCTCACGGTTTTACCAGGCTCCCGTACAGAACATGCNAAAAAAAAATTATGAACCCAAAATGAAGTTGATAAATCAGTAACTTTCTTACCCTTCACCAGGTTAATAAGTTACACCAAGTTTAGTGAACAGATATTATCGTCTTGTTTATGAACTTAAGGAACTTAAAATGAACTCACTTGATCCAAATACTCAGGTTCGGAAGCTGAAGCATCCCATCGGTTGTTCAGTATGAATATGTTCGGTTGCGATATTTTTGTCGATACTTTGTGAAAGAAGTTTTTCTCCTGTAAAAAGAAGTTTTAGAATTCACATTTAATATTTTCGTGTCGTGAAAATTAAAAATATCGAAATTGTTTGCGAAATGCGTGTTTTTAGGGTTCCGTACCCAAAGGGTAAAACGGGATTACTAAGCCTCCGCCGCCTGTCTGTCTGTCTGTCTCCAGGCTGTATCTCATAAACCATGATAGCTAGAAAGCTGAAATTTTCACAAATGATTTATTTCCGTTGCCGCCTCCCCAATTCCCTATACAATAAACGTGTTTTTGTCATAGATACTGGTAGGGAACCCTTGACGTGACACGATAGTGGGCGACAGTACTCACAGTGACCATGAGCGTGGACTCTGCGTTGGCGACGAGCACGAAGACGTCGGCGTCGAGGCAGTACTTGTCGATCCACTCGTCGAGGTTGGGCGTGACGTCGACGCCGGGGCTGTCCACCAGCACCACGTCGTCGCGCAGCAGCGCGCACAGCTCGCGCGGCCAGTACACGTGCACCAGCGCGCACTCCTGCAGCCGCGACGCGCACAGCGCGTGGCCCAGCTGGCTCACCGACTGCCCACACGCACGCGTTATACAACCACTAGGATAACACCGGATAAAAAGCCTAACCTAACCTATAGCCTTTCTCGATAAATGGGCAATCTGACAATGAAAGAATTTTTCAAATCGGACCAATAGTTCCTGTGATTAGTGCCTTCAACCAAACAATTCAGCTATATAATATTAGTATACCTAGATGAAGAATGGAACGCTGTTCCGTGCGACAACACGGCTATGGTATGTTAAAATTCAGAGTTTACGCAGACGAAAATACAATACTTTTCCATTATTTAGGATGAAATTCAACATAGAGGCAATCTAAATTCAAATCGTGTCGCTCGTGTGCACTACCAAATGTCTAAATAATAAAGAGATCACTAGAAAAGTGCCAGTTTAGGTATCCATATTAGACCGGGTTGCTTGATTTACCTTTAACTACAACCTAACCTTAACCGGCCATAGAATGGCCACCCATTGGTCAATTTTGAGATTTGACAGCTGTGTGACCAATGAGCGTTAAGGTTAGGTTATAGTAAAAGTTAAATCGAGCAGCCCAGCTTTAGAGATCTAGTTTTTCCATAAAATACAACAAAGGACTCAAAACGCCTTCCCATCATAATAAACTAATAGTACGTACCTGCACATTAAGCTTCTCCTCGGAACCTTCGGTCCTGAGGAAGGACTCGTCCGTGTCGGAGCCCTCGACCTGCAGGAAGCAGTTGGTGGTGTGGCCGATGCCGCTCGGCAGGATCTTGTCGTGCAACATCGCGTTGATCACTGTGCTCTTGCCGTTGCTTGTCCTGAACACGGTAACAAACGAATCAGTTTTTTCTTAAAAAAAAATCTTCATACTAGGATCTTCTCCTGTGTCGTGGGTCCATATACATACCCGAAAATATTTTAGTTACCTCTTGCAGTAATCCAACCCGCAACATTGCGATGCAATGCATCCAATTTATTTTTTTCAGCTATTGATGACAAATCGTGATTCAAGAAACCACAGGAAATACACAAACGAAAAGCTCAATCCATGCCAAAAAGGCCATAAGGCTATCCAGTGCATGAGTAGTGGGCGGTTGCAAATGCACTTCTACCATGAAAGATGGTCGAAGAAGGTACGATATGAGGTCATTAATGCACTAGCAACTTGCCAACGTTCCTATTTTAGCCGTATAATAGGTGTTAGTGTAACCGGTGGATCCGTTGAGTTCAGGCAATGTATTACACTACAAAATTACGAAGGGTTGAAAGTTGTTAGTGCATTAATGACCGCGACTGTACGTTAGATGCTTACCGGCCAAAGAAGGCGACTTTCATGTGATCTCGTTTGAGCACTTCTCGTATGGCTTGCACTTTGGATACATAGGCCTCCACATTGGCCAGATCCTGAGGAGTTGCGATGCCATTCTCACCCGTGACAGCTGAAAGTTTATATCAACACCTTTATTCATCCTCTGAATATTATAAGCACATATTGTCTCACGGTTTTACCAGGCTCCCGTACAGAACATGCATATTTTCCATATATATAAAAAAATACTGAGGGTGTTAATCTTTGGTCTGATGTAATTTCACCTTAAATCATTGTGTAATTTATGTGTGAAAATTGTGTCGTGTTGATTTATTGATCACTGCTTGCCAACTGCTAATTAGGTTTAAAGATAATACCCACGTATTAATTAGATTAGATCATTCTTAAAACCAATTATGTAATTTCATCTTATTACAAATATTTATTGCATTTTTTGTTCAGTTATTCTGTAGTATAGAAAGCGAAAATAATTTGTCCATCCTCTATGAATAACGGTAAATGCCAATTGCAGTATTTGTACAAAAAATCGCATTATTTCGCTAATAGCAAAGTCACTCTCAGTTATAAATCAATCTCAGTAAGAAATACGTCTATTTACTTTAAAAACACAGCTGCAGTATTTACTTATTCAGCCAAGTCTATTTAATTGCTAACTCTTTACACACAGAATAGACCAATCGTTTAGCGAGAACTACTAGCCGCGCGTAATATAAAACGCACGTTTCCGCCTGAAGTACACATACTACACATATTCGGATTAGTCAGTACAACCTTCACCGCAAATTGTTACCAAACCATGTACCGACGTACAGTTGTTATGAAACTATGTAATACACAAACAAGTGATAGTTGTGTTGGAAATACGCCAGCGTAACACTCGAATCTCAAATATCATGCTAGTACATAAATCGTACCAATTATTACACGTGTTCAATGACTAAGTTAGGTCAGAGTTAAATACTTGATGGCCTTACATAGTTTAGTTATTATTGTTTAGTTAGAATTTGAATTACCTACAGTACTGGAACTTAGTTATAATTTTTGTCAATGTTTATTAAAAAGTATGTTCAAGTTGGAATTAAAATAATTTGTAGAATCCCTGATTTTTTATTTACAAATTCTTCAATTGATAGAGACTACTGAAATCAACTTGGCAATAACACAAATGTTCATGCGCACGTATATGCGACCTATTTAATTAATTTCTATGCTTTATCTAGTCATGGTGTTTACATGTTTGCTCCACCGTATCAAATCTATCAAAACAGTTCCGATAAACATAATTATTTATTTTTATTTGCCGGCGCGGATAACCAGAGTTAGAGGCAGATTCTAATCGTTTGAGATTAGAAAGTAAACAATTAAATATGTAACCAACTTATCAATATTTTACGATTTTATGTAAACAAAGATATAATAAATGCTTGGAACTGCATATGCACTCATCGTACATTGGTGGTTCAGGAATGTTCACGACGACAAGAATGTCAAATACATCTTTGGCATTTAATTAATTACTTGCACCATTCAACTTCTTGCGCCTAATAAAATAACGGCGTGAGAATTTACGACCAGGAGCCGTATACTAACGAGATTCCTTAATAATGTACCAGAAATTAATATGTGAAAAATATCATACATTACGGATAGTAATTTCGATCGATACTCTATTAAATAATCACACATTTCACATTATATCATAATTTTTTGATAAAAATGTATGTACACATAACAAGTCAAGGTTAAAAAGTGACTCAGCAAGGGTATGTCCAAGGACTAAATTAATTTCATACAGTCATTTCTGTCTGTGTTTTATTATAGAAAAAATCTACAAGATTTTTTTATTAATTTCTGCTAGTGGTTTGTCCCTGCTTCATGGAACTACTTTAATAAAAAATACTCTATAATTGTGTTACTCTGATGTACAAATCAATACTTCAGTCCAGATACATCAAAAACATTGAGTAATCTATAGTAATATTATGAAGAGGTAAACTTGTTAGATAACCCATTTATAGAGGAAAGCTATAGGCTACTATTTATCCGGGTGCGCCGAGTAGTTCCCACGGGACGCGGGTGAAACTGCTGGCAGAAGCTAGTTGCTGTTATAAGACTAATCAGTACTAAGTCAGCAGAAGGGTGAAGGCAGAACTTGGAGTCAAATTCTTATAGGACATGCTAGGTTTATGATCACACTATAAAATACATAGGTTTTCCTAACTATCAGGTATGTTTTTTTAAAATTATTGTCTTATAATCTTGTTAGACTGAAGGGTCAACAAGAGTGTTTTTGTTTTGTTATAAATAGAACTTCAGCTCTTATTTGAAAAGTGATGACTTATTCAATTAAATTGGCATGATTATTATCAGGAAAGTGTAGTTCATGAAGTATCTACGTTGATGTATGTGTTAGCTTATTAAGTATATTTAATTTCAATAGTATTTACTAGTCTGTTTAATAATTAATTGATATAGAAAGCGATTTGTTTATGTATTAAGTTTTGGAGATCAGTATGTTCACAAAATAATAAAAATAAAAAGTTCTTACCATGCATAAAAGTGACGGCATCTTTGACATAATCATCTATCTCAACAAATATATCATTAATCTTCTTCTTAGCCCTCACAAATATCTGTAGTGGTGAGTCAACGTTGGACATGTTCACGCGGACCGCACCATTGTTCAGCATCGCAACGTTGTGGGGCCCGTCGCCAGCCATCATTGATATCGTACGGTTAACATACGCAGCCATACGGGAAGGAAATATTCACGGTTGTCGTTAGGTGGACCTTATGCCGGACAAGCCAACAATATAGTCACTGTATCACTTCTACAGTTTTAATAATGCATGCACGGTAAAGCTGCAACAAAACATTACAAGGCATAAAGAAGTGCAAAGAAAATAAAATAACAGGACAGTGCTATTGGCTTGTAGGAACTATTGTGTTTCACACTCAAGGACATAATAACTGGTTACTACATAAGTATAGCTCTTTAGGACAAACAAACAAAACTAATACATACAATATTTTTACTTATAAGATCTGTTTCATTGAAATACCAGAAAATGCTCTAGTTCTAGGTCTAGTTCGTAATATTTGATATCAAAACTTAAAGATTTACTGGTGACCCAAGTTGGTCAGACCCAAGATTGATATTTATGAGAAAGAGAAATATCTAGAGACAGCTTGATAGACTGTGATTTACGATAAGGGGTTTGTTTAAAAAAGATTGGTTACTCCTAACATAGTCGTAGGCAGCATGCAAAACACGTAACATATAAATTATTATGGGAGCCAGTGTCATGTTCTGTACCAAGTGCCTACTTGTATTGAGGTTATGTTTGTGATCAAACTAAGTATTACAAACGCAGTCTACACAAGAAACATTGAAAATAAAATAAGATTCAAGCAAGAAAGCAACACAACAATGAAAGAAAATATCAATTGCTTATGATCTGCACCTTATCATCTAGTTGCATCATCGCAATCGATGAGCATCCCTGTAGTCCAAGCCGCGTGAAAATTTGTACACACTTTAGCGATAATATTTTAAATAAAAATAATTATCAAGAAATTATGTACGATGAGACGTAAAACAACTGACAGCCGCTAAATATAAGTCAAAATTCATTGAAGATAAAGTTCACTTTTACGGCCCATCACGTATATGTTGCACTTATACAAAATAAGAATTACTAATATAGCTTACCTATGCATTAAAGCATCATATTGAAAATGTTACTCCCTATTTAAAATTATTTTCGGCAGATTATTACCAATAAATTTTTTCATAAATTTATTTCCCTGTTTTCAATTGTCAATTTTTCTCAACCTCGGAAACGTCTAGTTCTCATTTTCATTTTCTCACGCTTCTATTGGCTAAAATATTTACAAATGGTAACAAGTAACCAATGAAATTTTAGTATGAATACGTAAATGAATACGTTTAGTAGTTGTTGTTTAGGCACCGTTTTAACTATTCCAATTTTTTTTTGTGCTGAAATTGTGCGAGTATTCTTTTATTTATTTACTTGTTTTTATTAATTTTTATGCTCATTATTTAGAAATATGTATACTGTGCGATGTTCAAAGTTATTATTATATTATTTTCAAAATGATTTCAATTGATTTTAACGCAGAAACAATACGTAGGCACCACGTTTGAAATACGTTTTATTCAATAAACATTAAAAACTTTCACAGGATTATCGTATTACCATTATATGGCCATGATACCTGTTTATTAGATTTAGCATGCTGTCCTTATTACTCTATTTAATAGAGTATGCTTTGGTTATACATAATTACAATCTAGATTTATCATTTGTAGTAATTTCATAGGAATCCCACACAAGTTGGACAACTAAACGTGTCATTCTTATAATGTCAAACCAATGCAATAAAGTCAATGGCGGATGAATGAATACGAAGGAAAGCCGCTTGTCGAAGCTAACTTAGTTCAATTTATTCATAAACAAATACTCAGCTGTAACTTAAAAAGTGGTTATAACAGATTATTGTTAGATACTCATTTCAATAAGCAAAATGTCTCGTTCTGTCCGTGCGGAAACTAGAAACCGTGTCAAAGATGATATCAAAAGGGTAATGCAAGCCGTGGAAAAAGTTCGCCATTGGTGAGTTAGACATTTTTATGAAACTTTTATTTAGATTAATTTAGGACCTTGAAATAATAATGTGTTTATTTATAGGGAGAAAAAATGGGTGACTATCGGTGAAACGACGATGAAAATTTATAAATGGGTTCCAATATCTACTAATGAGCAAAAGAAGAAACACGCGGCTAAACGTGAGAATAAGGAGAACACATTGACGCCGAAGAAGGTGCACGATTCCTCTAACTCAAACTTCGGCATGGCTGAAGATTCCAACACCTGTGAGTCAAACTTTCAAACTGCTAACATAATGTCAATAAGCACGATTTTATCGATAGTTCAGTGTCATAAAATGGTGGATTTTCGGATCTAAGCAAGTAGGTCAGGGTTCAAATCCCCTGTTAAGAAATATGCAGCATACTAACTTGTTATTGCTATGTCTTAATATTGTTACAATAGTGTTTTATTAAACAACAATATTTTATTTTCTCAGGTTTTTCAACGGTTAGTGACTCCCAAGGGCCAACTGAGTTCACATCAACAACAATGAACTTCTCTGAAGACTCCAACTCCCAGAGTAGTGGCACCACAACGCCGGCCAAGCGGTTAAAAACTGACTGAGGCTTGCTCAACATATAAGTTATCAGTGCTGCAAAGCACTACAGACGTTACTTACATTAAACAGCGTTATGGACATGTTGGTATGTGCTGTGAGTTTATTTCATAAGTGTGCAGGCAAGGAGCTAGTATCAATTGACCACTTTACATTCAAGTGTTTTAGTTTTATACTTTAGAAAAGTTATGACCATTAGTTCAAAATGTGTTCTTAATTAATATTGGTCTCTGAACGAGAGTGATGTCATTTTATTTGAGTCTAGCGTTAGCATAATTCATTTACTTCCTAGCGTTAGGTGTTCTTTCTATTGTAAATATTATTTCAGTTTCATAAAATGTGACTTAATTAGATTTATTTTAGAAATATGACTAATTTAATTATTTTTGCAGGATGTGTTCTATCACATAATGTTGTATGTCAGACAGTACAAAGCCATGTTGTGTTGTGTGTTGACAGTTCACAGCTAACACAACAGGTTATACATGCCACTTATGTGGTAACTTAGCTTATGCCTAATCTGCTACCCTCATATAATTGTACTGTACAGTGCAACTGCTTATAATAATAGGATATTTGCCTCTGGAACAATTAGTTATAAATGGCAGCAAATAAATGATAATTTTATGGAATTCATATTTTTTCTACATTCAGTAGTACAGTAGGTGAAGGATAAGTTTTGAATATGTCATGTGTCATGGCCTATGAAGTCACTAGCAAGCTAATAATTATACATAACCAGTAATAGTGGAAGCAGAATTTTAGTGTTTTTGCTACATTTGAGAAGATATTGTAAAATGGAGTAAAAACACTATGATGAACTTGTGGTAGACAATAAGTCCAGTATCCTCTTATTGAGAATGGTTTTGCATCACATTACTATTTTTGAAACAAAATATGTAATTTTTATTACTCTGAACTTTTATGATGTTAGCAGTTATTTTTGGAGATTAAAGCTATTCATGTATTGAAGTATTGTGGTAGTCCACAAAACAACTGCTATGTATGCTTTTAATAGAATTCCGAATGTTTTGATTTATTCAATAAAATGCAACAAATTATTATAAATGTAAATTTAATGTATTATAAATTAATAATAATGTAATATAATATAGTAAGACAAAAATAAAGATATTTAACTTATTAATTTAATTTATCATCAGAATCTACGGAACCGATGGTATACATGGAAGACATTGATGATCCAGAGTGTGTGTCAGACACATTATCCATTTCTTGTATGCCAATTATTTCTGTCACAAAGTCACTGAATGTTATGACCTGAAAAGATAATTTTAGTGTAAATAGCCAAAATATTTATTTATAATAGTATCTGCCAGCGGTTTCACTGGGTGCCTGATGGAAATACTTCCCACACCTGTATAGAAAGTACCCTATAGTATGTTAAACTATATATATTACTGCCAAGTTTCATCTAAATCTGTTCAGCTATTTGCATATGAAGGAGTAATACACATACATCCTCACAATCTTTTACATTTATAATATTAGTAGGAAGTAAGATTAGGCAAAGTTTCGCATAAAATCGCTAGCATCTAATTGTGATTGCAAGTACTACATGCATAATTATCGTACCGCTGGCAAAAAAGAGAAGTCATCTTCATTCATAACGGCTCTGTCTTCCAAGCTGTGTCCGCAAAGTATGGTCAGCAGGTACCAGCACAATTCACGGGAAAAGAATTCACCTGTTGAATAAATTATTTACATTTTTTAAACTGCATGAATATGTTCAAAAAACGGTCTAAGTGCGAGTCGTATTCGACCAGTACCTACCATGAGTTTAAAGCAATAGCATTTGTCGTTATTTAATACCGACTATGTAATTTTTTTGTATGACAAACTTTGAAGCGCCTCTAGCGGTCACTTACGGAACTAAAATTAACATGGTCATTCGAAAAAACTTTGTCGGTATTGAGTATCGACAAATACTATTGCCTGTGCTATTGCTTTAGACTCCTAAAAGGTAATGTTTACCGTTGGAAGTGAGCATCTCAATGAAGTCGTTCCTCCGCATCATGTATCCCTGTTTGCTGACGTTAGCGAAAGTGCGGAAGGCGGCGCGCACCCGCTTGAAGCTCTCTCCGAACACCGGCCGGTGGTTCAAATACAGCTTCACGAACTCCATGAAGTCTATCTCGGTCACTGGCGTCTTCAGGTACACCTTGAACTTGGCTTCGATCAATAGATTTTCCACCTTGCCAAGTAAATTCTTGTTTTAGAAATCGAATTATTTATTTATTTTATTTTATTTATTATTGTAAGACAATTTAACTTTTAGAAATGTAGAAGACCTCAAGCAAGATATTGGAGACCAGACGACAAGGACAAGATGTTTTAAGTTTTCGTGAAGAAATATCGATTACAATCCCCCACTGCCTACCTCGTATTCCGATGGGAAGAACCCTAAAGCCCTCATCAAATCGGGCAGCGAGTCTATCGGGATGTAGTCCTTGACGCGCCTCCTGGCCGGGGAGAAGGTGCCCTGGCACAGGATCTGGATGTAGTAGAACAGGTCACGAATCTCTTGGAACAGCCAGCCGGGCCGACCGTTGTCCACGAGGCAGTAGTAAGGATCCAAGTCTATTCCACCTCGTAAGGTCGTCGTTTCTACAGATCTGCGGATTAAAACAAAAGCGTACCTAGCACAAGAACTAACTTCTAACCCGGTACTTCCGTAGTAGGTACACTATGATGCTTGGAAATCTTACTTTCCCAAACTGCATCAAACGGGTCACTTCATTTAGTGGTAGACACCAAAACATAATCATTGGATCTCACTGTCCGGGCTAGATCTTTACAACAAGATGCGGTACAGAGTTAGTGTCTCTGTAGTTTATTTCTTACCTACTTAAATCATCTCCCTGCCCTTATCCCAATCTATTTGGGGTCGGCGCAGCATGTATGTATGTCTTACCTACTTAAATACACGTAATAATAACATGTAAGGAAATATACCTGTAGTTAGCCTCCCATTGAGTAAAAATGGTATCTTTTAAACCGATCGTGAACAGTATTCCGTAGTCTTCCCGGAAACACATGTGCATAATCTGTAAATTTTAAGACATTCAAGGAGAGCTAAGTAAATATTGAGAATGAGAAAACTTATGTTGAAAGTGTAATTGACTTTAATTTAGCAGTATTTGTGTGTAGGTAATCTAATAAATTATTAGGCATCTTATGTAGCTACTTCTACAACCAACAAGTAGGTAGTTGTAATAGTATTCATTATAAACACGTACCCTAAAGGGATGTCCCAGCTGCCCTACATGTTTCCAGGGATTGCCATCGAGCGGCATCTTCTGTAAGCCGATCACTTCTTTACAGGAGAACAACAAGTACTGGTTCGTCTTGTCGCCTTCCTTCGCGTTGATCAGCTCCATTCTGCTGACGGGGTGATCGTAGCGAGGGCCCAGCACTGTGGCGAGGGTCATAGTAGTTGCGTAGTTCACTATCTTGTACTTGTACTGAAAATTCCAATTACTACGACTCGTATCTAGTACCTTCTTAACTTTTGAGACAGAGTTATATCTCTACATATCCAAGAGTCAGTAAGAATTGTGATAAAAATCACCTCATCATTAGCCATAAGTATCATCGGCAAATCAGTTCTACATTCTTCAGGGTCGACCTCAGGTGGCGTCGGCCACACGATGGCGGCCAGTGGGATCGCGGTCTGGTCGACTCTGTCCAGACTCGTGATCTCCAAGTACTCGTCGCTGCTGGCCGCGATGTCGTACTCCGCCATGCAGCGGTCGGTGCCCAGCGACACCAGCTTGTACTCCCCGTTCGAGGCCCTCCCGGGAAGGAACAAGAGAGCGGTGATGTCCTTGTAGTGGGAGCGATGCTTGCCGATGAATGACCATTTGAAGAGGTAACAGTTGTACTTGTAGACGCAAACGGTTCTCAGTTCATCCTGTGTTTGGAGAATATATTTTTTTAAATTTATAAGTTACTTAGATACTCGTATTTGAAAAGTTGTAGAGAAGGTAAGCTTCGAACTCTCGTGGAAGTTATTAAAGGCAAATTTGGAAAAAAATGTTCAGGTACAGACGCACATCAACCTACTACTATTTCTTCTATAGATTTTGAACCTTATCACAATAATGAGGTTAATGTTCGATTGGTAACATTTAACAGATTCGGGTAGGTTGTCCTGATGTCAGTACACGGTGAATAGTTGTGGAGTGCTTACAGCAGTAGCGAGGGTAACAGAGTCCGGGCAGTAGCTCATGAGCTTGATGTCGCCCCTGGTGTCGCTGAACGGCGTCGGGGTGAGGATGTCGATGGTAGTGGGGTCGAGGAACAAGACCTGGCCCGTGTTCAGGCCGCACGCCAGGTGTAAACCTAACATTAGTGAGCGAAGATTACTGCTTGAAAATAGTTATTGTGCTAATTAAGCTGGGTTCATGCATTCTAAACTTTCTCTTCCTTGCTTCTACGCAAACTTCCTACACTAGCAATGTTTGTTAATTGTGACTGCACAATTAACATATTCTTTTGCTTAGAAATACCGTCGTAAGAACTTCTACGAGATATGTATCAGTTTCTTATAATTAAGTTGTGTGGATATAAGTATTAGTTCGCCACAGCGCGACCGGTACTCACTAAAGATACCTCGTTCCTTTAAATCATTGTACAGACGACAGCAGGTCAACGTATACAAATCTGNCTTCATTTAGTGGTAGACACCAAAACATAATCATTGGATCTCACTGTCCGGGCTAGATCTTTACAACAAGATGCGGTACAGAGTTAGTGTCTCTGTAGTTTATTTCTTACCTACTTAAATCATCTCCCTGCCCTTATCCCAATCTATTTGGGGTCGGCGCAGCATGTATGTATGTCTTACCTACTTAAATACACGTAATAATAACATGTAAGGAAATATACCTGTAGTTAGCCTCCCATTGAGTAAAAATGGTATCTTTTAAACCGATCGTGAACAGTATTCCGTAGTCTTCCCGGAAACACATGTGCATAATCTGTAAATTTTAAGACATTCAAGGAGAGCTAAGTAAATATTGAGAATGAGAAAACTTATGTTGAAAGTGTAATTGACTTTAATTTAGCAGTATTTGTGTGTAGGTAATCTAATAAATTATTAGGCATCTTATGTAGCTACTTCTACAACCAACAAGTAGGTAGTTGTAATAGTATTCATTATAAACACGTACCCTAAAGGGATGTCCCAGCTGCCCTACATGTTTCCAGGGATTGCCATCGAGCGGCATCTTCTGTAAGCCGATCACTTCTTTACAGGAGAACAACAAGTACTGGTTCGTCTTGTCGCCTTCCTTCGCGTTGATCAGCTCCATTCTGCTGACGGGGTGATCGTAGCGAGGGCCCAGCACTGTGGCGAGGGTCATAGTAGTTGCGTAGTTCACTATCTTGTACTTGTACTGAAAATTCCAATTACTACGACTCGTATCTAGTACCTTCTTAACTTTTGAGACAGAGTTATATCTCTACATATCCAAGAGTCAGTAAGAATTGTGATAAAAATCACCTCATCATTAGCCATAAGTATCATCGGCAAATCAGTTCTACATTCTTCAGGGTCGACCTCAGGTGGCGTCGGCCACACGATGGCGGCCAGTGGGATCGCGGTCTGGTCGACTCTGTCCAGACTCGTGATCTCCAAGTACTCGTCGCTGCTGGCCGCGATGTCGTACTCCGCCATGCAGCGGTCGGTGCCCAGCGACACCAGCTTGTACTCCCCGTTCGAGGCCCTCCCGGGAAGGAACAAGAGAGCGGTGATGTCCTTGTAGTGGGAGCGATGCTTGCCGATGAATGACCATTTGAAGAGGTAACAGTTGTACTTGTAGACGCAAACGGTTCTCAGTTCATCCTGTGTTTGGAGAATATATTTTTTTAAATTTATAAGTTACTTAGATACTCGTATTTGAAAAGTTGTAGAGAAGGTAAGCTTCGAACTCTCGTGGAAGTTATTAAAGGCAAATTTGGAAAAAAATGTTCAGGTACAGACGCACATCAACCTACTACTATTTCTTCTATAGATTTTGAACCTTATCACAATAATGAGGTTAATGTTCGATTGGTAACATTTAACAGATTCGGGTAGGTTGTCCTGATGTCAGTACACGGTGAATAGTTGTGGAGTGCTTACAGCAGTAGCGAGGGTAACAGAGTCCGGGCAGTAGCTCATGAGCTTGATGTCGCCCCTGGTGTCGCTGAACGGCGTCGGGGTGAGGATGTCGATGGTAGTGGGGTCGAGGAACAAGACCTGGCCCGTGTTCAGGCCGCACGCCAGGTGTAAACCTAACATTAGTGAGCGAAGATTACTGCTTGAAAATAGTTATTGTGCTAATTAAGCTGGGTTCATGCATTCTAAACTTTCTCTTCCTTGCTTCTACGCAAACTTCCTACACTAGCAATGTTTGTTAATTGTGACTGCACAATTAACATATTCTTTTGCTTAGAAATACCGTCGTAAGAACTTCTACGAGATATGTATCAGTTTCTTATAATTAAGTTGTGTGGATATAAGTATTAGTTCGCCACAGCGCGACCGGTACTCACTAAAGATACCTCGTTCCTTTAAATCATTGTACAGACGACAGCAGGTCAACGTATACAAATCTGTCAAATTATACCAATCAAACATTAACCTACCCCCATTGCGATAAGGTTGAAAATCGATTGCAGAAATTTGACAGATTGTGGTAACTTGATGTCCTGTCGTCTGTACCTATTGCACGAGATGACTACGAAGCAGTAGCGGTTAAAAATATAATTTCGGCAAATATATTAGTTAATATGATATTTGCCTGAAGGAGAGTACTGCAAACACGTGACGGATAGTTCGGGCACAGTTATCTCGAAGTTGCAGTTGATGGAGTCGTCGTTGGGCGGCACCACCACGGTGTACCGGCTGCAGAGGTCCAGCCGCTTCAGCAGCTTGTGCGCAATGAAGTCGAACAGCTCCACCATGCCGTTCTTGTACCCCACGCACAGTAGGTTCCTGTATACCAGTACCGAATTATAGAAAAAGAAATCGGATTTCCTTATCACATTTTTTGCATGGAAGCCCCGTAACATACGTATTTTCTTTTATTTGTTGTTAGAGCGGCAACATAACACGTCATCTGTGAAACTTTCAGCTGTTTAATTATCACAGTTCTTGAGATACAGACTGGTAACAGACGGACGGACACTGACGGACAGCGCGAAGTCTTAGTAATAGGGTCTCGTTTTACCTTTGAGTACGGAACACTAAAAACAAGAAATATAAGCGATGGTAAGGTTATGATTCCTGAATGAGCTGTTTAAAGACTTACCAGCCAACAAAAAATAAAGCTCCGAAGCATTAAAAGCACAATGCGGTCGTTTCAAGGAAGTGTTTAAATTAAAAGAAAACTATACTTACTTCTCAGGGTGTACCGTCATAGAGAGGACGGGTGTTCTCTTGTTGTCTATCAGCGTAGTGTACTTCTCAGTGACAAAGTCCACAAATCCAACTCCTTGATTAAAAGTACCTAAAAGCAAATTGAATTCAAATAAAAAAAATACGACATAAATTTGCGAATTGCGTAGGCTTATGCTACGTACTACAGCGTAGCGCTACAAAAGTGTAGCGTGAAAGTATTCGTAGCAAAGAAAATCTACGAGTGCGTAGCAAGGACAAGCTTAGCGTAGAGGAAAATTTAATTGCGTAGTGAAGCGTAGCGATGGACGCTACGGATTTTTGCGTAGCAGAATTCAACCAAAGGATCATGACCATCAACGGTCCTGGTTTTTCTCATGCCTCAAGATAAAAATTATATCACAATTATTTTCTTTATTTTTGAAGACATTCTGCAATCAGAATGCTAATTTAGCATGGGGGTTTATTTTGTAAACTTAACAAGTTATGAAATTGTTTTGATAAAATGAATTACCTACTGCCGGCTATTCTTACGTTGAAGTGTTGCCATAATCAAAATCAACTCTAATCGATTCTAGTCAACTCTAATCGATTTTTTTTGTATACGATTACAAATTAATATAAATGTAAAGTCATTAGAAAGGTAAATCGCTGGGTTTTTATAAATAATAAAGCGGGATGATACTACTGTGGTGTGAAATAATTAGTATTTCACACACACAGTGGTCGTATTATTCTGCTTTCAAAACTTTTTAAAGCAATTTCACTTTGTTGTCTAACGATACATGTGAATAATTGCATAGATTTTTTTTTTTAATTATCTTGCTTCGGTTTGATATAAATCGAACCTTTTTACTAGATTAATGATGATAGAACTAAATCAGTCATTTGAAATAATTATGTGTCGAGTGTATTTATTCGAGTAATCGATTTTCATTTAAAATCTAAAGTGGCAACATTGGTGTCAGTGTCTCAAATTGAATTGTCAAAAAGTCCAATGTCAATTGCGCATAAATATTACAGTTTTTTTTTGTGTTGATCGAGTCCTACTCTCCACAGTAATTGTGATATACATTGTAACTATTTGTTTATTTCTAGTTTTCAATCACTATCGCTAACTTAAATGTGAAATTGTGAATCTTACGCCAGGACGTTTTTATACCAGGAAGTTTTCACTTTGTTTTAAGTTTGTGTGTTTCGTATTTTGTTGTACTGTACTGTACTACTTAGCGACTACTGAAAATGTCGACCACTTCGCGTGAGGTACCGACTACAATAACAATTGACCGGCGAAACCGGTGTATCAACTGTTTTTTTGCAATCCTAAGAGACCAACGCAGGTATTCTTTGGGACAAGCTACTACTCAGATGTTCAATGTGTTACAGTCATGGATAACTCCTACTCAGGTAAGCACATTCTATTGACGTTTTCATANTCCACAGTAATTGTGATATACATTGTAACTATTTGTTTATTTCTAGTTTTCAATCACTATCGCTAACTTTAATGTGAAATTGTGAATCTTACGCCAGGAAGTTTTCAGTTTGTTTGAAGTTTGTGTGTGATTCGTATTTTGTTGTATTGTACTGTACTACTTAGCGACTACTGAAAATGTCGACCACTTCGCGTGAGGTACCGACTACAATAACAATTGACCGGCGAAACCGGTGTATTAACTGTTTTTTGCAATCCTAAGAGACCAACGCAGGTATTCTTTGGGACAAGCTACTACTCAGATGTTCAATGTGTTACAGTCATGGATAACTCCTACTCAGGTAAGCACATTCTATTGACGTTTTCATACCTATCAGTCTATTTCTTGATTTCTCAGACAGTTAAACCTACCCAATCATTCTCTCGTTTCTACTTAATAAAAACTATAGACAAATGGNACTACTGAAAATGTCGACCACTTCGCGTGAGGTACCGACTACAATAACAATTGACCGGCGAAACCGGTGTATTAACTGTTTTTTGCAATCCTAAGAGACCAACGCAGGTATTCTTTGGGACAAGCTACTACTCAGATGTTCAATGTGTTACAGTCATGGATAACTCCTACTCAGGTAAGCACATTCTATTGACGTTTTCATACCTATCAGTCTATTTCTTGATTTCTCAGACAGTTAAACCTACCCAATCATTCTCTCGTTTCTATATTTTAATTTTTGCTTTTTATAAGTCACTTAATAAAAACTATAGACAAATGATAGCATAAAATCAATGTCACAATGCTGAAATTGGAATCACTCTGTGCTGTAAGTACAAAATATAATTATGTTGTGCGGCCCATTCAGTTAGGCTTGAAGTCAGTGATTGTGACATTCCTTTGCTCATTCTATTATTCTATATTTTAATTACCTTTTTTTATAATTCATTTTTTTATTGCAGCTGTCTCCAGGAAGTATAATTTGTTCTGAGTGTTTGGGACTGCTTCTAAATCGAGTTAACACAATGAGTGAAGGAAGTGCTATACCTTTGCCTGCTCTTGGACATAGAAGAATCTGCTTTCCTTGTGGAAATTCTATTTTTAGAGCACCAAGAACATACTCTGTGTGACATTATCCACAAGAAAGAAACATTTTAATGAGACTGGTTCCACTGCACTTGGTAAATATTTATTAGTATCTTATTGAGAATATGGAGTGTCTATTACGGAATCTGTCTACTAGGGCTAA
>NWSH02000560.1:11693849-11721547 GCA_002382865.2 Heliothis virescens
AATGTTTTGCTGGAAAAGATAACCGGAGTTTATTGCATATTTTGGTGTTGAAAATAGCTTTTGATAGAATAAAATGGGAAATAGGCCTTTCGAAACAGTGTAACTCATTAATTTTGTAACTAAAATTCACGTACTTGTTTTAAAAGTCAAGGTAATATTTAAGTTAACAAACGAATGGCACGAGGCGGCGACAAAATACGGACCAAGACGACGAGAGTTTGCCTTACTTTTCCTTAACCTCCTGAATTTATGGATGATAATGGTTAAACCCAATCTAAGTAAGGGCCAAAAGTTACCTAACCAATTTATAATTATTAATTTTGTGTCTATCAACAACAAATAATTTTACTTTCAAATTGATGCACACCTCTCCATCATCGTAAATAGTTAGAACTACTACTACTCAACCACTTCATCACACCAACCTCCCTACCGTTTGTTCCCTATCGTAAAACCAGAAGATGGCGCGACTCAGAAGTCATTTGGTCGTAAAATTGGCTTCATAACTCCTAGAACCATTTGACCCGACCGCCGTTTGTTATCAGGGTTTATCGCTTGTTAAGCCTTTCTTGTTGAAAACGGCTAGAGGCGTCTACTAGAAAACGCAATATCAATTTTTGAGCGAAGATTTTGTTATGAAACTTTATAGGTATTTATAAAAATTCATTGGATCATTACTAACTTATTTTTAATGTGTTGTAGGTAGAATATAATTCTTGCGTGCTGAAGTGGGGGGTGGGGTGCTCAATTCTTTTAGACAACTTTAATCTTTTAATTTGCTACTTTCACAATAACCTAGCTTCTAGAAAATACGATAAATCACAACGTTACTTTTTAAATATTATTACTAAAAATAATGAATTGATGTGAAATTAATCTGAAGTAGCTTTAATCTTTAAAAGCCATGTTCATATACTTCAAAGTGCAAAAACTAATACATACTGATTATTGAAATGTTTCCGAGAAAAATTTGATGACACTTGAATTGGTATACAGCTATTAATTAACTTGCTGCATTTTGAATTAAGATAAGCATTCTACTTGTCACAACGAAATCTGTTCTTTACATTATGATATAGTACGATTTTTAAAAATGTTGGCGACCGACGAATTCTGGCAGTTGCTGTTTGTGTACTCGTTATGTAAGTATTCTTTTTTTACTGGATTATACATAATTGCACAACACGTACATAATATTCTTATAGTTCACTTAATAAATTATAAGAACCTGGTGTTATACCTGTTGTAATGCTAAAGTTGTAAATCTGTATATTCTTTTTTACTATGATTTACGTGCAAACGCTGAAAGCATTTTGATTAAAACTAGCAGTTTATATTAAGCTTTACCAGATTACAATATAGGGTATTTTACTCTGGTGGTTACGTAAAGTAATTCCCCGGGACTCGGGAGAAACCGCTTGGGCAAAAGATCGTATCCAGATTTAAAATAGATTTGTCAAAGAAATAAGGTTCGCTGCAGGAAAACAACAACTAATTACGTGATAAAATTGATAAAAATTGTATCTGATAGTATTGATTGTGCGGTACTACTGTCGTAACGGAAATGCAACTAGGTTTTACCAGTGGCGGTTTGAATTTTGTAATATAAGATCAAATTGCAGTCATCTCGATAATCACTCTATAAGGCCATGAATCGAAGCCGGTTTTCCTTTTTAAAAAAACCCCAATTTACCTTATCTCATTTAATGCGATAATTATTCACACTATGCAAGTCGTTTAGTGTGGAATTGTTTTTTCACTTTAACTTATCGAAAAACTATATATAACAGGACAATGGAGGTATAAATCAGAAACTATATAAAATATTATAGAAGAAAAAACAAAACTGTGTTTTATTGCGTGTCTACGTATTCTATACCTCAGACCAGTCGTGTTCGTCGTACACTTCAAAGGTTTGTAATAACATAATGAGTAAACGTGGTTGTAACGCACTCATTCGTTCTTTTTACGAAAAGAGGGCCCTATGTTTGTAGTGGAACAATAAATGGCCACGGTTGCTATTCTCACTTAAGGAGATCAGCCAGCTGCGCAGGACATAATTAATACTTCGGCACAATCATTTGCGCAACACAGTGCAACTACCTATTCCTCACGTCTCAATAGCTCATGGAAGAAAATCTGACACACCGGAGAGAGATCAGCGCAGGACCGAACATTACGTGCTTTTCTAATACATGGGTCTATCAACCCACCAATCCTTCAGACCGGCTGCTTTGCTGAAAGTGCTCTAACAAGACAGATTTGGAAAAAGCTTTCAATGTTGAGAAGCTACATATCCAGGGTGACATAATCTATTATTAATCCCGGGTAGCGGGAAGTTCACAGGACGTGGTGAAACTGTAGGGCACTGTTAGTGTTGTAAAAATAATAGCACTTTGCGTCAGGGCAGATATTTTGCTAATAGCAATTCTTATCAAAACAATCCATACATTCGCTACTCTATTAAAACAATAGGTTCCATATCGGTGGGCGAACTTAGAACATGTAAAAGTCTACTTACTGTTATTACAAGATTAGTATTGAATTTCAAATCTATTCTAATTGTATTTTTATTAAAGAGAAAGGAATGTATGTAGTTTGAAAACACAATTGGTTAATAAGTACCGACCGTTTAGAATTCACTGTGGGGTTGGGGCTAACCCGGAGTAACAATAGGGTATAATTTGTCCGGGAAGGTAGAAGAAGAAACATTACCGCGGATGCCGGGTTACTGAGTAGTAAAGTTCAACAGCGCAGTCGCTCCATGTAAAACACTGTTCTCAGCTGATCCGATTCAGACTGAAACGACCCCCCACGTAGTTGGGAAAGGCTAGCAAGATGATATGCACGGTAACAAGAACCTCGAGAGATGCGGGTAAGAACCGCAGGTGACACAACTAGTTCTTTTATTGTGAGACCATTTATAATGATAAGCAGAATAAAAAATATATACTTGATACAAGAATAATATGCTATACCTGATAAAGAAGTTGATGTCATATATCCGGTATAGTTAAAGAAGAAATAATATGAATTGATCATTAGACTTTTTGATAAAGTAATTTTCTTGCAATACAGCAGTACGTTAAAATAAATCAAACAGTTAAGTTCAGTACAGTGTTAGTGTGTAAAATAATTCGGTTTTGGTTGCCTTACACACATCATTCATGCCCGTGAAGAAACTCGTTCTCAAATGCATAACCGTGTTTTCGACCAACTTTAAGTTATTGTTGGTCCCAATAAAAGCGATAACGATTTTGGAAATATGACGAACGTGTTCACACTGAAACTACATGCTCAGGAGTGCAAATTAATTTTTAGACTAGTTCCCTTCTACACGTCCCGTTAGAACCACCTTCATCAACTGGATAAAAAATACCTCTGACATTTTTCAACTTCTGCCTATTTTGTACTAAGTTTAGTATATTTGCGTGAAAACCGAAACGGGATGTGAGTTGCCAGAATTTCATAAAATTTTCAAAATAAGCGTGGCGTAACGTCAGCACGCAGTCAAAAATAACGCAATGCAACAAGTAGACCCAGTAACTCGTAATTCTTATTACACTATCGTATTTTTAAGCAAATTCTTATACTCTAGATAAAAAAAAGGTAAATAACCTAAATTTTAACAATCGATAAAGAACATTTATCTTTACTCTGTAGTTAATTTCTTGCGAAGAAAAAATCCCAAAAAAACCACCCGTGTTTTATCTTTCAGCGGGGGAGAAGCAGGATTTTCGGATTTTATGAATTAACATCCTAATGTTAATAATATATTATATAGGATTTCTGTATGTTTGTGAATATCGTACAAAAATAAAATTTTTATGAGCAAAACTTCAACATGTTAATCTTTTAAACATTCATCAATTCCTGTGTAATTAAGGGCGAAATCACCGATTTGTTCTATGATTTTTATTACAGAGTAAAACTTTATCAATATGCACTGTGTTGCGGAGTACTTTTTAATGATACGAAAAAATATGTTACTGGAAGATATAGGTAATCCACGTCGTATTATAAAAATGAAAAGATAAAGTCGCGGTTAAAATGAAGGCATAATGGATTTTAGGGGAAATTTATTGGAGAATTGTTAATTGAGTGCAAAGGATGATAGCGAGAAAAAGTTAATACCAGCAGTTGATTATAAATTAAAAACACAGAGACACTCGCCGCATCTAAATAAGATAAACACCATACCTAGTAGTGAATCAAGAAATATATGATTGCAAACATAAAACGAATGAAATAACCACAATCGATCTTTAATAAAAGGTAGATAATTGTTCGTTGTCACTTCTCTGGTAAAATCTTAACAACAACTGAGGTTGTGTTGGCTTCTTGCTTGTGCTAGTGAGGTGTGGCTTTCGCTGACAGATTTTCGTGCATCCAGAAGAAGAAGATGGCTGTTCTTTGGCAAGCCCTGTGACAGGAAGCCTGCAGCCTGCCTAACGCAGATGTTCACACCAACATTCTGGAGGATTGAAACGCTATAGATGTACGCGAGGGTACGGATAATATACGAGTTCGTTGGTAAAAAGGAAGGCAAAAATATCTCTGATCCGAGGTAGACTTGGCTTTGTAGTTGAATTTCAATATTCTCTTAAGACTGCCTCTCCTACAATAGTTGTTTTCCATATCACTAATTGATAGCCTTAAAGTTCGAACAGCAGTTTTAGCTTAACAGACCAGACATCTATCAATAAGTAGGGGATTCAACATTGTTAGAAATGCATAAAGAAGTATAGTCGTCTACTCACATGGACAAAAATAAAATAGTGTTCCGTAAAATCCTAGCAAAAAAATATTATTTATAACATTTTGGGGTCTTCATTCATTTATTTTAGTACTTAAATCATGTAAATCAATCTCCTAATGATTGAATAGCATCTCAAAAAATCCTACTAGTAATTTTCCTAAGAGAACATTTTACTAATTGTCGTTCGTCAAGTCACCTCCGACGACGGTTAACGTGAACAACATTGTCACTTACGCAACATCCTACTACAACGATTCAACTCCCACCGGCTGTCTGCTGGAGTCCTTCTTTTCAGCCAGAGTACACCAACTATGCCTCATGCAACGAGCTTGTATAACCGTGGCTTCAATTGCCTGCACTCCATCAGTCACAGAACTCCTCAGACTTACTGGTTCGAATCTACCGAAGAAGTCATCAAGGAAGAAATCGCTGACCCGAAAGCTCAGATGGCTTCACTTCGCTAACATTCTGCCGAGTCGCTCATAAAGTAAAGTTATTGAACTCAGACGCAACAGTAAAATCATTTCTTTGAGCCATTTTTAATAGTTAAGTATTTTTTAAAAAACAATATGTACATGATCCGTGTTTGGGAGTAAATTTAAGGAATTGTAGCGGTATGATAAAATCATACTCATCCAAATACTATAAGTTGTCTGTTCTGAAAACACCGGGCTCCGGGTACTGTTACCGAGGCTAAAAGAGCAGACGGGTCCAGGCTAGGAGGGCCCGGTTACGACCAAGACATGTGTAAACAGTGGGCGCGGAGAGTGATTGGGGCGGGTGTGAGGGCGTAACTTGAAGTTAGTCCGTTGGGACAGCTACGGGCACAGATGGCCGGCTGCCACGGGGGATACAGGAATGTCAGAAGATATGAAAGAGTACTACCCGTGAATTGACTTTGGATATAGCTTTTAATCTAGTGTTAGTGCGAGGTGTAATATATTTTAACGTTAATTACAGCACTGGGCGTTTGACCCGATCCAAAACCTAGTATTGTTAAGCAAAATTGTAGTCGAAGATGAAAGCATGCTTGCCCTAGATATAATACAGTTTATAAAGCGTTTACTAATAGAGGGGGAAACTCTTGACTTGAAGTCTGCCCAGTGTGGTAATTACTCTTGAGATAGAATTGAATAATGTTGCTGACCCTTGTTCCTTGGACGAATAGAAGATCTCCTTTCCTTGTGGATCATTTTTATGAGCCACAAGGAACATACCTGTGTACATATCCACAAGGAAAGAAACATTTTAATGAGACTAGGGTTCCACTGCAATCTTGGTGAAATATTATTAGTAATCTATTGAGAAAATGGGCGGTCTATTACGGAATCTGTCTACTAGCTAACAGAAACATATTTAAGCACCTTATTTTTTATGGTTTCCTGAATGAACGTGTATGTTTGCAAAAAATGTTGAAGATCAAGCTCAGAAGAATACAATCAGCAAGAGCAGCAGATTCAAAACAATCACACTGTAAAGTGCTTGTCAGTGATGATTCCATATTCCTGTAGTCACCACTTGATCACGGTCTTGGATGAAAATTAACCCCAATTGAGGGATCTGATAAACTACGGCAGCAGATTTGAATTAATATTATGACGATGTCAGCGAACACTGAAAAAAGAAACTGATTTTGAATCCAGGTATGTGAACAGTCAGTACAATTAACATATTTATAATAAGCTGAGAGGATGCTGACGCAAATACATTACAAGCCATAGTAGGTTATTGTTGCAACTGCCTTGTTGGTAAGCGAACTGTTGGCTGCTGTGCTCACATAATGACAGTGGTGTGATTTTTGAGTTGGGCTCGATACAATGATATCACTGCTCCAGCATCTTATTTAGATGACTTTTTTAATGAAAATGATGAATGAAGTCATTCGTTGTTCCTATATGTATGTATAGGTACCTACCTACTTACTGTAAGGGTTATACATATAATATGATTGATTGTATACCTACCTTATAGGTTGGTAAAGTGCTACCAGTGGATCAAATTAAAGATCTCTTTGAATTCTATTGTTTTTTTTACACCTTTCCTTTTTCTGTATTCCTAACTGTTTTAACAGGAAATATAAAGCCAAAGTACTGATTTATTTAAGTCTCCATCCCATCAGATATGCTAATTAATCTGCTTTCCGAACTACGATCTATAAACTTACCTCTATACACGAAGGACATTTCTATTTTGAGGTTAAGTTACGTTTTCTAAAAAAACTTGGAAATGCGCATTTTGATTCCAAAATGGCAATTGTAGACGGTTATTTGGTTAACATATAGACCATCTAAAACAACTTTGGAATTGACGCAACTCTGTACCGTGGTCCATATTGTCGTGGTCATTCTCCTTTGGCGATCGTATAATTCTTCTATATTAATGTTGAAGGTCCTTGTTTTAGGTGTCTATTTCTCAATCACGTATTTAGGGCTGAACAGATTTTGATTGGGTTAATCCGAGTGCCCGAAGTAATTCACTCCCTCCCGCGGGTGTAAGCTAAGCTTTTTGGTTTTCATTACAAGCGTAGGTTTTATTAAATCTTGTGTGTAATAAAATGTCTTACAAACAATGAAATCCCTGACGAGGAAGGGCTTGCCGCTGACGGTCGCATCAGAAGGCAGTCGCATTTTGATCAGTTTCTGCGTGACTTGGCCTGTAACTGGGTCCTTCTGTACCTCCACCTTCTCCCAGCACGGACAAGGCTTGTTACCTGATAATTACAATAACAGATTTACGCAAGCATATGGTTTTTTGTGGGACCGAAATCCTTGTGTGCTCGCTTTCTCTTCTCTTGAAATTGTTACTTACAGGCAGGGTCAAGAATCATGGAGCTCCTGGGCGAGATGTTGAAGCTGAGCCCCTTGACCTTGTCGACGGAGAAGCCGTGCACCCAGTACAGCACCTTCAGCTGGTCGTCGTAGAAGTGGATCTCGCCGCTGCTGTTACCCGTCACTATTATCCTAGGCACATGTAGAACTTGACTTTATGAGAGAATCATATCCACACCCAATTGAACAATAATCTCGAAATAATACTAAGTACTGTTTGCTTTTCAAAAAGAAGGCCCTCGAATCTATGCTGAAAGAACTAACCCATCAACATTCTTAATGACACTAATCATCCTCTTATTCAGCTTCACCATCTTAATGAACCGGAGCTTCTCAATGTTAGCGGGCTCCACATTGGCCTGATACTCTATGGTGTAGCCGTACACCAGCACGGCTCCCCGGCTCGTCGCCACGAGGATCTGGGAGGTGCCCCTCACGAAGGTGCAGCACATCAGCTTGCCGTAGTCCGGGTTCACTTGGTCCTGGCTCTTCAATTTCAGTTCCCAGCGGTCGGTTTCTTTTACTTGCCCTCGCTCGACTAGAATTACTTTCTGCAATGTGTTCTCGCAATTTAGTATATTGTATTGTCAAACTCAAAGTATAGCAAAAATTATAGGAACTCGACAAGAAATGGGTCAAATCGAATATTCAGCATGAAACAAACTGTTATAGACTTTTGAGAAGATTATGTAGGTACCAGTAAAGTCATTTTCGATGTCTTACTTTAGAAATCCCGACATAAATAGCACTTCTAGTCATCAGGAGGAACTGCTCGGATTTCGTAGGATTGAAACACATTTCTACCACGCTGTCTCGTGTTATGTTGATTGTTTCATAAGTAGCTATAATAATGAAATATTGTTTCAATATTTTATTCTGACAACTAAGGAATAAATGGCCTATTTAAATCTAAAGAAGTTGTGGCAGCTAAATATTTGGTTATAAATAAGCATCTGCCTTTCAAGAACGAGTTTGTGGTTTCGATTCCAGCCAATTCTGTTGCAATGGACATCAATGACTTCTTCTTCTTCTGAATGAATGAATGAAAACACCGTGATCGTGAGCATAGACCTAAAATTGGTATTTTCACCCGTTTTGCACGAGTGTGGTGGTTAACGCTCATTGCATCTGTACCTACCTATAAAAATAGACCTGTGTAACATGCTAGACTTACCGTGTGGAGTGTCCTTTCCCAAACACCATATCCACCAGTAGATGGCCATCTTCTCGCAGGGATATGCTAACGTCAGCAGGTACTTAGCATCCGCGCTGAGTGCCACTTTAGCTAACTTAGCGGATCCATGTGGTGCGAACAACGTCTTCTGAGGGAATAGGTCCCTGGAGTCCCAGACTATGACCACGTTTTCTGGGCCGGAGTCAGCTGTAACCAGCCACCGACCACGCTCATCTGATGCGATGCATGTTACCATGTGTCGCTGTACGGATATTAAAAGGTTATCTAAGGGTAACACTTTCTGGCAATTGGGTAATAGACACAGAACACGTTAACGGATGCGGAGTGAATGGAAAATGTTGCACAGGTAACGAGTACCTACCTACATTTATTAACTGCCTCGCTCCTACTTGTACCTTTACACACAATAAGGTTTAGGTCCATGTGACTGCCTATCTTCACCTAAAGCCTCCGCCGTGAGACATGTCAACATCTTAGTAACGAAATTGTTGGTACCCCGCGCGCGTAGTGCACTTGTAAATACTGGAAGATCTCACGTGTCCCTGCAGCAGCCACATCTGCTGCGATGTCCAGTTGTAGATGACGCCGCAGTTGGACGCCGAGTAGAACAGTTGTGTGCTGCCCTGGTCGTTCAGGTTGATCACGCCCACCTTATGGTTGTAGCCGTTCATCCAACGCATTTTCTGTACCACAAATTATTGTCAGCATTATGTACGAATGGATGCCATACCGATTTAATTACGCGGCTAGTAAAAATAGGACTTTTCTAAAGATTTTTCAAAACAAAATTTTTCAGTTAAAGGTTGTCGGGCTATTGAAAAATTAGCCTTTAAAGAGTTACCCTTTAGAGAGAGGAAAAAGGTTGATGATGATGTTACTATATCTTTCAACCAGATGTTTGCCGTTTAGCTTTTATCTTGACCTCGTATTGCTCATGGCTGTTTATGTGCTTTTACAATTCCCGTGCATACCATGAGTAACATGACCTGTTAACTTATATCTATTAAATCCTTAACCTATCTTTGTACGCAATTGTTGACTATAATATTATTATGTATGTAAATACTACAGTAAGTAAATTTATGTTATCTGATACAATAAAGCATTTACAAAAGGGCACGGCTTGCGCCTGGCTTCGCATTCAGCATATTGTTCAAAGTACTGTTTTGTGAGACTTTGAAATCTTCGCAGAACTACTCTGGACTCGTCGGTAGAAGTGCGCATGTCCAGTAGATTAAAGGAAGACATAGGGTTGCGCTCGTATGCCATTGTATAGTGATTTACGTAAATATGTCAATAAATAATAATTGATTAATTGTTTCTAATAATAACAGATTTATAAAATTAATTAAAAAGTTTATGCGACTGAATATAATCGATTAGAATGACAATGGGATGTCACATCAAATGTCATGGAATACCAATGAGTAGAAAAAAATCAAAAAGTTTAACGTAACATAGATACGCCTCTTTTTTGCAGTTGTTTAATGCAGAAAACTGTACTCTCTTATTTCGTATTCTACTTAACCAGTTTGTTTGTAACGAATAACCAACTGAACCGATTCGAATAATTCTTTCACTGTTGGGAAGCTACATTATCCCCGAGTAACATAGGCTATACATATTTTATCCGGGTACGGACAGTATTTCCCACAGGACGCGAGAGAAACCGCGGGAAAACGGCTAGTTACTTATAAAAAATGAGAGACAATTTGCCAATGCATTTTTGTCAGCCAGCCTTTTATAAGAGTAGAACGAGATATGAGGCAATTTCACAGTTTCAAAGTAGGCCAATTAAAAACATTTCTATGGAAGTATGTGCCAGATAGCTATCTAGTACTTTATCTGGGACCTGTAAAACCGTCGTCGATGCCCGTAATCGAGCCTTTCGGGATTGTTGGCACCACTGAACCGCATCGGAAGGCTGGCTTATCCTGGTGCCTAGAGCTACCGCGAGAAACTTTTACTGTCCCCTGAGTTCTATCTATCAATGTTTCCAAATACCTAAAGGTAAATTGTTACTGGGAATATTCTATATTCAAGGCGTGGCGAGGCGTTCACTTAAATGTACGTATGTACCTATAGATACCATCATATAGTTAAAAAATCATAGTGTTCAAACAGTATGTATAACAAATTAAAAGATACATACAAAACCAGCAGGTTTCCTCTGCGGTCTGATAATCTCACTTTCCCTAAGGTACTGGCTCGAAATTGAGAAGAACGACCGCGATAATTTTTGTACATTTTTGACAGCATCCTCCTTTTCTACTGCCCCTTGCCCTAAGTTTTGCATAGAAAAGGTGAATTTACGTTTTAATCCACTCATTTTAGTCGTGTCACACGTTGAACTTAATTAAATAAAAGCAATCCTTAGAACTATTGCAGTCTGAAAGACTAGCCCTATATACTATAAACGAAATCCTGAAATACTGCAGTTCAGTAATTGATGACACGTCTTTACGTCACATCAATGACATATTACTCGACTATGTCCCCCGGTGAAACGAACCCTCTGCGCAGGTTGATCCAAAAAGTACACTAAGGATTGCTGCTATTTATTTTTTGGTTTTCAATGTCTAAGTCGAAATTCTAATAGTAGTAGTAGTTACCTGCACTACACATCGAGCTTGCAATGGCAGTCATAATCCACAGGTAAAGATCTCGTCAGCGCGAATAAAATTAAATAGGTGAACTATTTGGGTTCACCAAAGTACAAACGAGGTCACAGCGATAAACCGTCGAGGAGTTTCTCCGATTGTCTCGTCTCCATTTTCAGATTCATTTTCAGACTTAAAACCTACTTACTTAATATTGCCAGACATGCTCATTAATTTTAAGTTTCTAACCGATATGTGCGTGTATTTTCAAGAGCTGCTCCTCGATTTCTAGTAGTTTTCATCATATCAAGAAACGACCTTAACTATCGGGAAATTATTTTTCCCTTTCACGTTAAAACAATTATTTCAAATCAGATGTCTTCGAGAAAACGATGAAGAAGCACAAAAAAGGTGGTGCAGCTGAATTGAGAACCTCGTCCTTTTTCGGAAGTCGGTTGAAAAGTTATTAATTGGAACAGCTCTAGGTGACTTTTAAAGTAGGAAGTTATCCAGCTCAAATCTTCCATTGCAAGGGATCTCCTTGATCAAGTAACCTGTGAAACAGGTAAGACTGACTGAATATGAGCTGGTATATTCTTAGCTAAGTAGGTAAACGTTACATTAGCTAAGTACTTATATTATCTTAAATCGTATCTGACGTTATAAATAAACATAGTTACGATTTACGACTTTAATTAGGGGATTGCTCTGTAACTGTTGTAGTGATAACCTACCCAGCTGTTAGACAACAGTCAAGGAAATATTGATTTGAAATATGGCTCTAGGTCACAAGTCCGTACTTACTTACTTAGTATTTATCCGTAATTACATTAATTTGCACCGAGTGTTAAGTATACAAATGCAAGCTTTTTTGCTGCTTGCTTTAGTTAGGATATTTTTTTTGTTTTCGTATTACCAAAATTGCCAAAAATCACACCTCCAACGTTCTTGAGATGAAACTTTTTGACATAGACCCCTTGTATACCTATATATACTTACATTGATTTTTTGCTCTTTTTAGTAGAATACTTAAAGAAAAAAATATACTATTACATATATCAAAAGTTCAAAGTCAAATCATTTATTGAAATTAGGCTAATAAATTAGCACTTTTTCACGTCAAATTACATTGGACAGCACCCCCAAAAACGCCCCCCTTTCACCGTTTCCTAGTGTTATGGCTGGAAAGAAGAAACGGTGATGAACAAACTTCCCAGCAACACAGCTGTCTATTACAATTAATTACATTTATTTACAATATTAAATTAATTACATCATATTTATTATTAACTAGCTTCTGCCCGCGACTTCGTACGCGGATCCTGTTTTTTTTTTGTATAAAAACCTTCCCTCGATCTGTACAAACATTTTAAGATCAAAATAAGTCCGATCGGTCCAGCCGTTCTTGAGTTATGCGCTTACCAACACATTTAGCGATTCATTTTTATATATAAGATTATTATTATAGATAATAACGCATTTGTCCACTTCAGAGCTGCCATCTGCTTTTGTCTGTAAAATAATCGTTTACATTATAATATGCTTTTTTAATATCGAAATAATTGTCAGCGAATTCTTGTCGTTAATGAATACCTAAACAATGCCTGCGCTTTAGGCTATCCTAACTGCTAATTGTTTACATTATAAGACACGTACCGGAATAAACAGCTTACATTACCAACATGGCCAGCCATACCCATACGCGACTGATATCAAGAGAAAAATTCATCTTAGCTAACAGACACTGATATTTGTAATGTATTAGGTACTGAACCCTTTAATTATACACATTAAAGATAAATAATAATCAATGTTGTTTTTTACAATGAGAATAAAGTATAGATCTTCCGCTGAACGGCACATCAATAATGATTCACTATCTGTAGTCAGAGGTCAGGCGCGTACAAAACGCTGAGTATTATCGGCCTGCTCATTCCACCAGCACCAACATGTACGTCAAGAGTGTTTTGTGTTTGCTTAGCGTGGTTTATTACAGTGCAACATGCAGGACTATTTACTCGTATTGGGAACTAAACGCGCCGACTAACGAAGAGGTCAGTTGAATCTATACTCGAGGCTAGTCGACAGTCAGGATGTCGTCAAAACAAAAAAAGTTCTGTAAAAGATAACATAACTCAAGTTGTATTCCTTTGTTTTGAAATTAATATGAATAATGATTCATTAATGGCTTGAATGGAAACGCAATTTTGGTAACTAACTAACTAATAAGATTGGTGTAAGCAAGGAGCTATCAAACACCAAAAATGATGCTATCTGAAAAGTGCACACTATCTGTCACTTATCATATCTATCCGTCCAGAACCAAAGAGTTTTCCTAGTTTCCCAAGAAAGCTATTGATTAAACTTTAGTTTGATAACTTTTCTGAATTAAAACAGATGAACACTTAAAAAATCAAGTTCCCTTTACTTGCAGCTTGGATTCCTGAAAAAATATGGCTATTTGCCGGACGAGATTATTGGCGCGGAGTTCTCGTACACGCCGCATTCTATATCCGAGGCGCTGAAGAAAATGCAAGCGTTCGCAGGTCTCCCAGAAACCGGCACCTTAGATCCGGCTACAAAACAGGTAAAAAAATAAATACACTTAGGTGCCTGAAAAGGGAAACTTCCTTTTTCGACACTTTTTCGTGCATATTGATAGAAATATTTTCAAAGGTAGGTATATAAGAACTTAAAGTTGAGGAGTTTGTTTGTTTGTAATACTGGATCTATTTGACTAATTCTTTCAGTTTTAGGTAACCATTTATCTGATGAAGGCTTCTCTTTACCAGGGTGAGCCGAGTGATTCCCACGGGGCTCAAACAACTGGCGGAAGCTAGTAAAAATATAAATTAAATAAATAATATTCATCTATGATGTGTTTTACGTAGCTTTTCACAATGAAACGATGTGGGGTCAAAGACATCGGAACCTCCTCGGTATCGGCTCGGAATCGTCGGTATATTCTACAGCAAGCGTGGACCAAGCAATACATATCCTACAGGTAAGAGTAGGTGCTGAACGCATGTCATTTTTTATTGTTGACCCATTTCATATACGCGACTTATACAAGGGACTGCTTAGTGTTTCAGAAGGCCCGAAATAGTGGGGTCGGCCCTGACAGTCATTTGAAATTCTTTGGAATTCGTAATGGGCAGTGAGAGCTCAAGCTGCGCTAGTCTGTTCTATACATACAAGTATCGCGTTACCCTGCAATTAAGTTTTCTAGGTTAGCGACGCTTATTTATCAAATACTCCAGGTGCATCCGGGTTCAATGGGTTATCTTAAATTTGGTCTATTCAGGAAATATCTCCAAAACTGATGATTTAAAACTTTGATCTTTCTTTCTCCATATTTACAGAGTAGTGAACGGCTCCAGTACCCTGGACAAGTCTCGCATTGACAAGTGGATGGCGGCCGGGCTGGACGTGTGGGCACCGCACGGCAACCTGCGCTTCTACCCCGTGGAGCAGGGCCGCGCCGACATACAGGTCAGCTTCGTCAGCGGGGACCATGGAGATGGGTATGTCACTGTTCTGAATGATTTAGACTATTGTGAACTATTTAGAAAAATCTTCATTGAAATTAAAACATCGTCCACTGCTAATGCTCAAATTGGAAACGCGAAACTGAAAATAGCGTTCGAATGGTGAACAATCTGTGATATTACATCCCTCTCTCTGTCTTGAATTACTCGGTTGTCACATAATTTTAGCTGATATAGTTTCCTAACATCACAAAATGGGACTGAAGTAAAATAACTGGGTATCTTGTTACCTATCAACTTATCGAAATATGAAACAAAGACGATGAATGAACGATTTCTTGTCCATTCATAGATATCCTTTCGACGGTCCAGGCCACGTGGTAGCGCACGCCTTCCCGCCGCCACACGGTGCGATGCACTTCGACGACGATGAGCTCTGGGGAGACAACCCTGAGGAAGATGAGGAGGATGTGACTGACTTCTTCGCGGTGGCGGTGCACGAAATCGGGCACGCCCTCGGACTGTCCCACTCCAACGTCAAGCAGTCTGTGATGTACCCGTACTACCAGGTGCCCGTCGAGAAACTGCACATGGACGATATATTGGGGATGCAGGAGCTTTACTGTAAGTTGACAGCTGATTTTTAAGGTCGTTGTTGTGTCGTAAGGTTTGTTTTAGACATAATTGGATAATGAGCTTCATTCAAAACCGTTATAAGTGGGAAGGTTAGTTATTTATGCTTCAAAATGATCATCAAGTTAATGGAATTCAGTAAATCTCCACCTGTCTTAATTGAACTTGATTGTCTTATGTTTTGGTTATTGAACGTAGAAAGCTGCAAAAAACAACCAGGACATCACAGCTACTTCAACTTATTTCTTCTCGTTTATTCCTAGTAAAAGACCAAGAAATATATGAAGAGAGCACGGAGAGCCCGGTTTACCCGACTTCCCAAGTGCCGAGGTTCACGAAGGCGGATAGTGAGGAGGACGAGGACGAGGACGAGGACGAGGACTACATACCCGACCTCTGCCTGACCAACTATGACACGCTGCAGGTCATCAACGGCAGGATCTTTGTGTTTGAGGAGGAGGTTCGTAACTGCTGGACTATCAGCAATCAGTAGAAGCTAGCAATATTAATTGATAAAAAATGTTGGTAATTGAATATGTGTGGAATCATGGATTCAATCAAAAAAAAATGGTTCAATCTGCATTTCCTTGCTTTTACACGTGAAGTGTTTAAGTTTAAGAAGGCAGCCTGGGGCCAGCATTTCCTTACTTACGTTTGAGAAGAAACGCCGAAAAAACTCAATATGCGTTTATTGTACCATTTTCTATGATTGTTCAGTGGGTGTGGGTCCTCCGCGAGAGACACGAGATAGAGCAGGGCTATCCGAAGCGGTTCCACGACGTGTTCCAGGGACTGTCCGCGCACGTCACCAGCATCAAGACTATTTACCAGAAAATCAACGGGAATGTTGTTATTTTCTCTGGCAAGTTTCTGTGGCCTATGCCTAGGTTTATTTTTGCTTAGAAGATTTATTATGCCTGTGTTCACTCATAGACGGGCTTTACAGAGCTTTCACATAAATTTAAAACCGAGCGTACCTACCAATACTTACGACACATTCTGAACGGCAAATCCGTTAATTGGTTCGAACAGTTCGCTCGGAAAACCAACTGGTGCAGAAACGCTTGTAGGTTATAGGTTACATTCTTGTATGATGATAATGACAAGACAAAGAACATTTCGATAATTTTGTTGGCAATAAAAACGCCCTAGTATCTAAATGATCCAGATATATTAGCCGAACACATAATTATTGTGTTCCCTATTGTTATAAACCAAGCTAACGTGCCTACCATACTCCAACAGATCGCGATTACTGGGAGTTCGATTCGTTATTCCGCTTCATCAAAGACAGCACGATCTCCGACTACTCCGTACCTGATGACGTCACGGAGCTCACAACCGTATTCCTCTCCAACTACAACAACAAAACGTATTTGATCGAGGAGGAGCGGTACTGGCGCTATGATGAGACCACGAACACCATGGATGATGGCTACCCGAAGGATATGTCCATGTGGAGACAAGTGCCTTACCCTGTGAATGCTGCTCTTGTCTGGAAAGAAGGTAAGGAGCGAAATGTATTTTTTTTGTTTTTCTCCAAGTGCTCAAGGTGGAAGTTAACATTTCAACACCATGTTTATAGATTTACTATCCTTCGTTGCAAGCCAATTCATCCAAGTTCAGAGAGGAGGAACTTGCGTATTAAAAACAAAAATACTTAGATATTTGTGCCAGATGTCTAACCTTCATGCTCGCATTTGTCTGGACAAGTTGCGGATTTTCTAATGGTTTTCTTGGTCCACACTTTCACAGCAATCTTACTCAAACTTCTGGCGGCAAAGTGAGTAATTTCCTGCCGTCGTTCATAGAAGCCTCTCAATGTATTTCTATTGCGTTATTTCAGACACGTACTTCTTCCAAGGCCCACGTTTCTGGCGGTTTGACAACGTGCTGGTGCAAGCTCACGAGTACTACCCGCTGCCGACCGCGCAGGTCTGGTTCAACTGCAAGTCCACGCCTGAGATGGACCACTACATCACTAACGATGGACCATGACAACTTTACGTCGACTAGCTTTGCCTGTCCGAAGTTGGCTGCGAGTGACTTCACTATAGTCAAAATGTGTAAACCAAACTTTATAGCGCATGCGTGATGCGTCCAATGGCCCATTCGGCGAAGCAGAGTAATAAATGCTTATTTTTATTATACCAAACATCCCGCCTCAAAAGACCTCTTATTATTTACCTGTAAGTTCCCTTAAACCAATAAAAAATAAAAACTCATTTTTAGTTTTTCATTAAAAATATATCACTTTATTTTAAGTTAAAGAAAGAAAGAAAGAAAGAAAGAAAGAAAACGAATTTATTTTCGCGCAATCGCACACACATAAACAAATACAAAATAAAAAACAAATAAAAAAGTGATAAAAAACAAAAAAAAAATAATATACTAAACAGAACTTAACAATAAATATATACAGTCTATGGTCCACATTGTCGCTCACTTGATGACACTNTTAAAGAAAGAAAGAAAGAAAGAAAGAAAGAAAACGAATTTATTTTCGCGCAATCGCACACACATAAACAAATACAAAATAAAAAACAAATAAAAAAGTGATAAAAAACAAAAAAAAAATAATATACTAAACAGAACTTAACAATAAATATATACAGTCTATGGTCCACATTGTCGCTCACTTGACAGATACAATTTATTTATTACCTGTGGACCATAGCTGAAATTATTGTATTTTGCAATAATTGTGATTAAATGAAAAATTATACCCTAAACTTAAAATTACAATTTTATGTGCGTCATGTGGTACGTGCGCGAAAAAAAGGACATGCTCAGCATATGCTGCGACCTCAACCACAAGGAATTGGTGTTTACAAAATTACATAAATTAAATTATTACACATTAGTGTGAAACCTGATTTCTGTTTCTGTTCGACTTTCGGAATGTTGTTCAATATCGATTGCAGCGCTGAGCGTAACTGATATTAACTATAATACTGTAATATTTATTTTATTATAGTATTTTAATACATTTGTTCCTATATTTTGAGACAACATGACATAATTTTAGGAGGATTTGTACTATAAAGTTGAAATGAAAGTCTAGAAGTGTACTAGAGAAGCACCGAGGGGGACTGTGACATTGTATGTCCTATCACATAGTTAAATGATCACATATCTATACGCCTTCATACAGCAGGGTAGTTTGTTTGTTTAGCTATTGAAAAGGGAGCTTTTGAGGTTTACATAAGCTTCACAAAAGCTGCAATAGTAAAACTACTCAAAGTATTGGCAATACGCATTTGAGATATAAAGCGACGAACATTACTGTTAAATTCCTCAACCCAAACATTCCTTATCCCTCGTTTCAACTACAAATAAATTCGTAAATGCTAAAAAAATTCATTATATATATAATAAATCGAAACAATCGGTAATATCGTGAGGGGTACACTCTTAAACCGAGGCAATAAAAACGACATCAATTGAATTAACTTATAACAGCTGCAACAGCGTAACGAATTGTGATTGCACTAAGAATAATAAATCGATTTAAATCAAAAAAGAATGTTCACTTGAGTGTATGTTGAAGTGAAGTCACTGGTATCGATTTGATTTAATCGATTTAAAATTAGTCGATTATTGTGACACAGAGTATTAAGCTAATTGAAGTGAACAACATATTAAATGGCAATATCAATTTGTAATATCGCACTTCATTTTCTCAATATCCTGTGGCAGGTGATGTATACTTATACAGCTCACGTCAAATTACTGTGACCCTGTGAAGTTGGCTAATAGTGAGCGTGCAACATTCAATTGTACGAACTACTTGTTTTGTTCATGGCATCAAAAGGCAGCTTACAGACGGCAAAGTAATTGGACGTGGTCTGTAGTAATATTCGCTAGGCGGTGCAGTGGTGTGGGCGTGTCGTGTCGTGGCGTGGCGCGGCGTGGCGGGGCGTGGCGTGGCGTGGCGTGGCGGGGCGGGCGTGCCTAACTGCAGCAGGAGGCGGGGTTGGGGTCGCGGCCGCTGCGCTTGGTGATGTTGAGGCGCGTGAACTCTTCGGCGACGGTCGGGTGGATGCCCACCGTGTTCATCAGCTGCTCCATTGTGATGCCGCATCTTGAATACAAATAGGGTACATTTAGCAAAGTTACAGATGAATAAGACTTACGTAAATAAGCACATGTCAGTACCAAAATTATCCCATTGTTCATCTTGCAAAATGTTAAGGTAACAGTTTAGTATTTTCATTACAGTGGTTCTACAGATCGGTTAACTATCCAGAGTAAACTTATTGTCTGTTTGTTTGGTTGAACTTCAACTAAACAAACTCTTCAGCTTTATAAGTAGTTCCTGAGATTAGCGCGTTCAACCGTTGAACGGGCTAATCGCAGGAACTACTGATTCGATTTGAGAAATTCTTTCAGTGTTTCATAGCCCATTTATCGAGGAAGGCTATAGGCTACTTTTTATCCGGGTGCGCGGAGTAGTTCCCACGGGACGCGGGTGAAACTATTGGCGGAAGCTAGTCTGGTATATTTCAATATCGATACATACTTGATAGCGGCAGCGAAGCCCTGTATGACCTCTCCGGCGACAGGCCCGACGAAGTGCAGGCCGAGGATCTTCTGCGGCGCCTCGCGCATGGCCACCGCCTTCAGGTAGCAGTTCTTGATGTTGCGCTGCGGGATGAAGAACTCCGTCGGCTTGTAGTACGCGTGGTACACCTCCAGGTTGTCCGCGCCGAATCTGTGGAGAAAGTCAATATTTATTTGTACTTGTAAAATAAAAATATATATTCCGTATATAGGTACTACATTGTGTAGACTATATAAAAACAATACGTAATAAGCAGATATGTAAGATCGCATTGAGGACAATGAGGAATTACGCCTGGTCACGTATCTACTGCATACTATTATTTTTTTACGACTGTCGACTTTGCTGCATACATCAACATTTATAAGATCTGAATGTGCATCGCTCGCTGACAAAATACAAGTTCCGCCCGAAAAACCAACAAAAACTAACTCTTCTTGGCTGTCGGGTAAAAAAAACCCGTTCTCCTCGTATATCCTCACCTTTCAGTGGCGGTCTCCTCGCTGAGGCCGACGCAGCCGTACTCGAGCGGCGTGAAGACGGTGGTGGCGACGTTGTCGTAGTCCATGTGCTGCGCGGCGCCGGCCAGCATGCGGCGCGCCAGCAGGCGGCCGGCGTGGATGGCCACGGGCGTGAGCTCGGGCCGGCCCTCCAGCACGTCGCCCACCGCGTAGATGTGCGGCACGTTCGTCTGCTCCGTCGCCGCCTTGATCTTACCGTTCTCTGAGAGGCACTGGAACAGTATAATAAGTGGGTTAGGCGAATTGAATCAAAACACATAGCAATTTGTGAAAGGTGGTTTTTAGGGTTATGTCATGTAATTTTAACGTTGGAAAAGTGTTGTCATTCAGCCTACTTTGAATAAATGCTTATTGATTTTGGTTTTCAATAACACTTACTGTCGTATACTCAAACGCCATTCAATTTAAAGACTGTTCAAATAATATTATCTATCTCACTTATATTTTCAATCAATCTCAAAATACTTAAACGTAACTTAAACGTAATTATCTCAAAATACTTAAACGTAAAAGTAAGTTTATTATTGTAAGGAAAAATTAACGGACAAAATCTTTACCGGTAAAACGACGACGAAAACGACTAGAGGTCGTTTTCTGATCATCTTATAAAAATAGGTCTGACAATGTGCATACATAAGAACTTTTGGAGGTAAAATCTTCAATCATCTAGCACAATCAAAATAATAAGGAAAGGAAACAAAACCATTAACAATTTGGGAAAACCGATGAATACAGTCATCTGTACTTTTATTCTCAGAATAATGGCCAATTTCAATAACTGCACTAATCCATTGACTGCGTTAGAGATGAAAATTCTATCTCGAATCGCAAATCAACCGATAGATCACTTATTGAAGTCCAGCACTAAACATTACCTCACAACTACATAGGTATACCAGTATACAACTACATAGGTATACTTATTGTACGATAGTAAACTCTGACTCACCCGTATACCTATTACACAATAATTTTATCGTACAAGGTCAAATAGTTTAGCTTTGAAGGATTCGATAATAATCGTAATCCAACGTCTAAGTAATAATGAGACGACTATATTATTATGTAATAATAATTAAATAGAATACTGCAGTCGTGCTAGGGTACTGGAACGATATCACACGTGTACAAAGGATCATTAAAGTCTCCCTGGGCGGTGATCACTACATAGTATATATTTTACTAGCCGTTTTCCCGCGGTTTCACTCGCATCCCGTGGGAATTACTGCCCGTACCCGGATAAAATATAGCCTATGTCACTCGTGGATAATGTAGCTTTCGAATGGTGAAAGAATTTTTAAAATCGGTCCAGTAGTTTTGGAGCCTATTCATTACAACCAAACAAACAAACAAACAAAGTTTTCCTCTTTATAATATTAGTATAGATGAATAATTTATGTAATGGTAATATAGTTTCGTCTAGTGACTTCGCAGTCAATTTGTGTGATTGCATTATTGCTTTTATTTTCTATTGTTTGTATTATGGATGAAAAGTAGTCTACGAAAGTTATATTAGTACAGAGTTTTATAAACATCCACTCAGTAATCTTACGTGAAAGAGTAACAATGGAAAGAGTAGGAATGTATGTCATTCATACATGACATATATCCTTACAAACTGTCGCCTTTTTAATAAAACAAATCTTATGTAAACTTTGTAAAAGGATAAAAATATAAAATACACAACACAGTCACTGCTGAATACAACTTCGTCACGTTGGGAAATCATCAGAATGACCCCTCCCGCTGTGGGTGACAGCGTGAGGGAGTGTCAGACTTTTACTGACTAAAACCCACCGTGTTCCTTCGGGAGTCCTTTATGTGCCAGGGCCGCGGTAACTCTTTCGAACAACCCGCAGCCCCAGCAGGCCCCACAATAGCAGTCTTAAAAGAAAATATACTAAAATAATTGAGTACAAAGTATGTGTACTCACAGTAACTCCGGCAGCATCCAGGTTGAGTTGCTTAGTGAGCGCGTACCGACCGGTCGCGAACAGTACTGTGTCGAATATGTCCTCGTATCTGAAACATTACCATTATAATTAGTTTGAAGTCATGTATTTACAAGTAAAATTTAGTCCTGCGGTCTGAATGGATTTTTTTGCTTTTCATTCGCACTTGGATCAAATGAACGTGATAGATTTGGATAATAGTATTATTTCTGGAGCAGAAATTCACGTAATCGTGTCAGAAATGGAACGACGTTTAAGGAATCTGTAAAATTGAGTGGCTTTTGAATATTCGACCGTTAGCTAAACAAACGTTCATAGATCTAGACCGGACCTACAAAAAAAATCTAAACTTACTGCTCCTGCAATTCAGTATTAAGCCAGCGTGCCTTCAGACGTCCTGTCTCCAACTTCTCAACGGACAGTGGGACACACTTGTGCTCGAACTTGACGCCCCTCTCCTCCATCTCGTTGGTGACCATGCGCGCCATCTGCTGGTCGAAGCCTCGCAGCGGCACGGAGCGGATCAGCACGGTCGCCGGGTAACCCAGCGAGTTGAGGAAACCGGCGCATTCTAGACCAATGTCTGATGGAAAGAGTCAAGGAAATGTTTTGTGTAATATGCGGGATTTGTATACCACTGTTCACTAGTGTTCACGTGACATTTAAGAGAAATTAAAAGCAAGTTGTAGTCACGTTCATATGACGTTTGAATGGTTAAAATCCATCTTTAGAAGAAATTGGCTAATCGAGATTTGGCTGTGTTGTGGTACGGTAGGAAAATTAAAAGGTTAAATCTTTATGAGGGAAGTTATTATTCTATAGGAAAAGATCATGCATTTTTATTCGCATAGGTAAATATGAGAGTATTTGTTATTCCGGTACAAAAAGGTGTTTAACACCATTTTAGTAGAAGCAATAAGTCGCTCTTTTGACTCCATTTATTTTAAAACAATACTATTATTATACCTATTCCACGTATTGTTAACGATAGAATTATCAAAACAATTTAGATTATTTGATTGTGTAGAGGTTGTTAGCTGATAAGGCTAATAGAGTTAATTTGAGTCCGTCTAGCCATTTCTCAACTGGGTTAAGTAATTAGAATTAAATCTTCTTTTATTATTAACTGTTATCTAGAAAACATCGATGATCGATACATGTGTATACTTCTGTGAGATTAAGAAATTTGACCTTTATTGATATTTTAATACCGGATTTGCTGACAAGAGGAACGATGTATTAATCTGAACAAGAACAGCTTGACCTAATAGATCGATAGGCAGGGTAACGGGACTGCTATTGAAACCCTTATAGTTAACGGCGATTAGATTATTTTCAAGTGATACTCCACAGTAACACAATTTTAAACTAGCGTTATATATGTGAAGACTAAAGAGGGCAATGATCGTGTCTAGAGCCAGAAAGAGGGGCGCCCCGCAGATTCACCATCTGCCTACAGGCCCATAGTGCTGCTGGATGAGGTNAAAAAAAAAAAAAAAAAAAAAAAAAATATTCAATGGCTCTAAGAAACCTACGATTCTAACCTCTAATGGAAGGAGAAAGTAGATGGTAATTCTGTTTTGGAAAGGATACATCCAGCGCCTACAATGAGCGTCTTCCCCGGGGGGTGACTGAGACTGAAGATGTCGTCACTGCTGATGCAGTACTCCATGGCGCCAGGGATGTTCGGGTAGTGGGGCCTGCCACCCACAGCTATCACTATATTCTTCGCCGTCAGCTCCTTCTTCGAGCCATTCTTCATCGTCGCAATGATTGTATGGGGATCCTTGAACTCTCCCAAACCATTGATGTATTCAATTTTCTTGTCGCGAAGATCTACCCTGGTGACCCAGTTGACGGATTTGATGTGATTCTGTACATTCTCTGTGAGAGTGGGCCAGCTGATCTTGATGTCCTTCACGGAGGGCACTTGCCAACCGTACGACACAGCTTCCTGTAATTCAGAGGTGCTAATAAATGACGCGTTAACACTTTAACAAGTCATGTTTTAATTGTCACATACTGTTATAGCAACTGAGATACATATTACTAAGCTAGATAATGTTCTGTACACAATGACAAGTCTGATGTTGTTTCATACGAAAGGGGAAGGTAAATAAGTATGTAGGTAATAGGATTATGCTTGGCGCTACTCTAAGATTTTACTTCACCACATGTACAGACAACAGCACATCGAGTTACCACAATCTGTCAAATTTCTGTACTCAATTTTCAACCTTATCACAATGGAGGTAGGTTAACGTTTGATTGGTAAAATTTGACAGATTCGTATACGTTGAGCTGCTGTCGTCTGTACCAAAGAAGTTACGCCATATTTACCACGGCAACGTGAGTAGGAATAATTTAACGGTGATAATACTAATAAAATAAGAATGAACACTAAATAGTTATCGTTTCAGGCCATCACACGACGTCGGTGACCTCGTGTTTGTACTTCAAACGCGACGCCCGCTATTTATTTGGACTATTTAAATAAACACCGTAAAAGGAGCTATAAAGGAGATATGACTAATAGTGTTGTAATTTATACTGGTATTTTAAAATATGATGTTCTTCAGGAGAGTGTATTAAAACTATTCCTTCCAAAAATCTACATCAGGAAGGAAAATAATTAAGGTAACTTTTTGCTTAAAAAATGCAGAATTACATCATCATCTTAGACGATTTTATGTCTTGACACAACACCAATGTCATTTAGTTATTACTTAATTATTAAAATAATACACAATTAATGATGACAGAACTTTGGACCAGGAATGGGATCCTTAGTTTCTAGACGTTTCATAAATGATTGACAGATAACATTTGTGCACTGTAAGCATCGCGATTATGTTATTATCAGTCACAAAACATTCAATTGGGTTGATAACAACTGATAACAGGTAGAACAGGTCCTGGTACATATTATTATTACTTGTATCTATATCTCTATTTATATCATACACTAGCTTCTGCCAGCGGTTTCACCCGCGTCCCGTGGGAATTACTCGGCGCACCCGGATAAAAAGTAGCCTATAGCCTTCCTCGATAAATGGGCTATCTAACACTGAAAGAATTTTTCAAATCGGACCAGTAGTTCCTGAGATTAGCGCGTTCAAACAAACAAACTCTTCAGCTTTATAATATTAACTAGCATAGATTTGCTGGAGATTTTGTTCCACCATTTCTTTTTCCCAGCAAAAACACATAGGAAGTGGTGAAGGGCGGGCATTTTGGGGCTGTCTTTTGTAAATAATTACCTTCCATGAGTGATCCCCTTTTGAGATTGAGTGCTGATTTTCAGCTTACTTTGAATTAATTACTTTTTATCTTTATCTCATCATCAGTGGTACTTGCAGTCTTAGATTGAGAGATCGGTGATTAGAGCAATCCTAAGCATTGCACAATGTTATTTATATACTTTGCGTATGTTAGATGACTCGCAAATATAAATCAATATAAGTGAATATAGCCATCATCTCAGTCATGTGATAAATGCTAATTTATCGAGATAATTGTTATAATTGTTTACCGGTACCTATATTTTACTCAAAGTCGTATATTGAGAACAATACAAATTGTTGTGTATAATGGATAGATGGTCTAATTATAATTAAACAATGCTGTTTTTATTTGCTATTAGTAAACGTTTATGTTTTCTGATTGATCTAATGAAGCCGGATCACTTGCTTCTCATCATTTATTACTTTTATTATACCTCGCTCGTGCCAGGCATTTTTTGCTATCTATGTATGTCAGTGTTTTCTGAAGAAGTACTAACAATTTGATATACTACTATTAGCCATCAATTAATTATACTTTGTTTAAAAATATCCAAGCCAGTATTACCTGTTTTTCCTAATTAGTCTGTAGAGACAGTGTACTCATTGTCTTTTTTACACATTTGATAGAATTTTTTACATAGTCACGCTTCAACAAAACGGCTTAATTCGAAACAAAGGTACTCTTATAAGATCCAATATCGTATTACTCCGAATCATACTTTTTATGGATTTTACCATAAGCTGACGAATTGCAAGAAATAATAATAATAAAGAAAATCCAAAACACAGGCACGTCATTATAATAGTCCCAAAAGTTCAAAGCAGTTTGAAAACCTATGAGATTTAATTGATTCAATGCAGCAAGCAACGATCTAGAAATAACAAGTTCCTGACTCAACAAACAACCTAGGTATCTCAGTTTTTACACAAAACGTGCTGACTAAAGAATGAGAATATAAACACACCTCACTATTAACAAATGGTGTTTAAGTTATTTCTTGATGGCCCATCATTCATGCTATTGTAATAAGAGCATGAATTAGTTAGCGGACATCAAAAGTATTGATCGAGTGTTGTTTATGGGAAAATAACTTAGTGGACATTATCGACATGGTGGCGACCTTGCCACCAAGGCCACGGACTGCTTCTGTTATTAAGGGTGAGCCGTCATAAAAGGTGATTAATATATTATACATTTCACGCGTTCAACATTTGGGCACTTGAAATTCAGCTATGAAAAATATGCAATTTCTATAATCTTTATGCTCTAGGTTTGTTGCACTGTGTGGTGCATAAATTCAATGATTAAAAATATTGTTGTACAAGAAACTAGGTTTAGACTATCGTCTCGAACAAAGTAAATGGTCTGAAGCTACTTAGTTCTAAGACCGGTGAGTTTTAAAACCACGTTTTATAATGTGGTGTTTATGTTTTGCTTTGTTAGACTAGTCAAGACATAGTAAACGCATGCTTCACTTCAAGGTGCATTCTTGAGTAACATGCAACAAAAACACCGTAACTCTTGCAGTAATTAGTGAAGCTGAGCATTAGGTTCGCCTTCACTCATATACCTACATATTTATTATTTATTTATTTATTTATACCTTTATTTCAGGCAACTATTATAATTGTGTGATCATAATGTTATTTATTTATGTATCGTTGTTCCGGAAAATGATACAAATAGTTACAGTCAATGACTATGTGACTCAGATTTCTGCTTTTATGTAGTTTACGGCCGGTTGCACAGATTCTAGATCAAGTCCTAGATAGCTATCTGACAGATACTGCCACAGAAAAATTGTCAAAATTGAAAATATTTCCATGGCAGAAACTATAACTTTTTCTGGAACCTGTGAAAGTGGCGCTTAGTC
>NWSH02000560.1:11723048-11783890 GCA_002382865.2 Heliothis virescens
AAAAAAAAAAAAAAAAAAAAAAATATTCAATGGCTCTAAGAAACCTACGATTCTAACCTCTAATGGAAGGAGAAAGTAGATGGTAATTCTGTTTTGGAAAGGATACATCCAGCGCCTACAATGAGCGTCTTCCCCGGGGGGTGACTGAGACTGAAGATGTCGTCACTGCTGATGCAGTACTCCATGGCGCCAGGGATGTTCGGGTAGTGGGGCCTGCCACCCACAGCTATCACTATATTCTTCGCCGTCAGCTCCTTCTTCGAGCCATTCTTCATCGTCGCAATGATTGTATGGGGATCCTTGAACTCTCCCAAACCATTGATGTATTCAATTTTCTTGTCGCGAAGATCTACCCTGGTGACCCAGTTGACGGATTTGATGTGATTCTGTACATTCTCTGTGAGAGTGGGCCAGCTGATCTTGATGTCCTTCACGGAGGGCACTTGCCAACCGTACGACACAGCTTCCTGTAATTCAGAGGTGCTAATAAATGACGCGTTAACACTTTAACAAGTCATGTTTTAATTGTCACATACTGTTATAGCAACTGAGATACATATTACTAAGCTAGATAATGTTCTGTACACAATGACAAGTCTGATGTTGTTTCATACGAAAGGGGAAGGTAAATAAGTATGTAGGTAATAGGATTATGCTTGGCGCTACTCTAAGATTTTACTTCACCACATGTACAGACAACAGCACATCGAGTTACCACAATCTGTCAAATTTCTGTACTCAATTTTCAACCTTATCACAATGGAGGTAGGTTAACGTTTGATTGGTAAAATTTGACAGATTCGTATACGTTGAGCTGCTGTCGTCTGTACCAAAGAAGTTACGCCATATTTACCACGGCAACGTGAGTAGGAATAATTTAACGGTGATAATACTAATAAAATAAGAATGAACACTAAATAGTTATCGTTTCAGGCCATCACACGACGTCGGTGACCTCGTGTTTGTACTTCAAACGCGACGCCCGCTATTTATTTGGACTATTTAAATAAACACCGTAAAAGGAGCTATAAAGGAGATATGACTAATAGTGTTGTAATTTATACTGGTATTTTAAAATATGATGTTCTTCAGGAGAGTGTATTAAAACTATTCCTTCCAAAAATCTACATCAGGAAGGAAAATAATTAAGGTAACTTTTTGCTTAAAAAATGCAGAATTACATCATCATCTTAGACGATTTTATGTCTTGACACAACACCAATGTCATTTAGTTATTACTTAATTATTAAAATAATACACAATTAATGATGACAGAACTTTGGACCAGGAATGGGATCCTTAGTTTCTAGACGTTTCATAAATGATTGACAGATAACATTTGTGCACTGTAAGCATCGCGATTATGTTATTATCAGTCACAAAACATTCAATTGGGTTGATAACAACTGATAACAGGTAGAACAGGTCCTGGTACATATTATTATTACTTGTATCTATATCTCTATTTATATCATACACTAGCTTCTGCCAGCGGTTTCACCCGCGTCCCGTGGGAATTACTCGGCGCACCCGGATAAAAAGTAGCCTATAGCCTTCCTCGATAAATGGGCTATCTAACACTGAAAGAATTTTTCAAATCGGACCAGTAGTTCCTGAGATTAGCGCGTTCAAACAAACAAACTCTTCAGCTTTATAATACTTACTAGCATAGATTTGCTGGAGATTTTGTTCCACCATTTCTTTTTCCCAGCAAAAACACATAGGAAGTGGTGAAGGGCGGGCATTTTGGGGCTGTCTTTTGTAAATAATTACCTTCCATGAGTGATCCCCTTTTGAGATTGAGTGCTGATTTTCAGCTTACTTTGAATTAATTACTTTTTATCTTTATCTCATCATCAGTGGTACTTGCAGTCTTAGATTGAGAGATCGGTGATTAGAGCAATCCTAAGCATTGCACAATGTTATTTATATACTTTGCGTATGTTAGATGACTCGCAAATATAAATCAATATAAGTGAATATAGCCATCATCTCAGTCATGTGATAAATGCTAATTTATCGAGATAATTGTTATAATTGTTTACCGGTACCTATATTTTACTCAAAGTCGTATATTGAGAACAATACAAATTGTTGTGTATAATGGATAGATGGTCTAATTATAATTAAACAATGCTGTTTTTATTTGCTATTAGTAAACGTTTATGTTTTCTGATTGATCTAATGAAGCCGGATCACTTGCTTCTCATCATTTATTACTTTTATTATACCTCGCTCGTGCCAGGCATTTTTTGCTATCTATGTATGTCAGTGTTTTCTGAAGAAGTACTAACAATTTGATATACTACTATTAGCCATCAATTAATTATACTTTGTTTAAAAATATCCAAGCCAGTATTACCTGTTTTTCCTAATTAGTCTGTAGAGACAGTGTACTCATTGTCTTTTTTACACATTTGATAGAATTTTTTACATAGTCACGCTTCAACAAAACGGCTTAATTCGAAACAAAGGTACTCTTATAAGATCCAATATCGTATTACTCCGAATCATACTTTTTATGGATTTTACCATAAGCTGACGAATTGCAAGAAATAATAATAATAAAGAAAATCCAAAACACAGGCACGTCATTATAATAGTCCCAAAAGTTCAAAGCAGTTTGAAAACCTATGAGATTTAATTGATTCAATGCAGCAAGCAACGATCTAGAAATAACAAGTTCCTGACTCAACAAACAACCTAGGTATCTCAGTTTTTACACAAAACGTGCTGACTAAAGAATGAGAATATAAACACACCTCACTATTAACAAATGGTGTTTAAGTTATTTCTTGATGGCCCATCATTCATGCTATTGTAATAAGAGCATGAATTAGTTAGCGGACATCAAAAGTATTGATCGAGTGTTGTTTATGGGAAAATAACTTAGTGGACATTATCGACATGGTGGCGACCTTGCCACCAAGGCCACGGACTGCTTCTGTTATTAAGGGTGAGCCGTCATAAAAGGTGATTAATATATTATACATTTCACGCGTTCAACATTTGGGCACTTGAAATTCAGCTATGAAAAATATGCAATTTCTATAATCTTTATGCTCTAGGTTTGTTGCACTGTGTGGTGCATAAATTCAATGATTAAAAATATTGTTGTACAAGAAACTAGGTTTAGACTATCGTCTCGAACAAAGTAAATGGTCTGAAGCTACTTAGTTCTAAGACCGGTGAGTTTTAAAACCACGTTTTATAATGTGGTGTTTATGTTTTGCTTTGTTAGACTAGTCAAGACATAGTAAACGCATGCTTCACTTCAAGGTGCATTCTTGAGTAACATGCAACAAAAACACCGTAACTCTTGCAGTAATTAGTGAAGCTGAGCATTAGGTTCGCCTTCACTCATATACCTACATATTTATTATTTATTTATTTATTTATACCTTTATTTCAGGCAACTATTATAATTGTGTGATCATAATGTTATTTATTTATGTATCGTTGTTCCGGAAAATGATACAAATAGTTACAGTCAATGACTATGTGACTCAGATTTCTGCTTTTATGTAGTTTACGGCCGGTTGCACAGATTCTAGATCAAGTCCTAGATAGCTATCTGACAGATACTGCCACAGAAAAATTGTCAAAATTGAAAATATTTCCATGGCAGAAACTATAACTTTTTCTGGAACCTGTGAAAGTGGCGCTTAGTCTATTTTATTAAGTTTTGCTCTCACATTAGGAATTAACGTGTACCGTAGAAGCGGAACAAGTGGACAACTTGTCTTGCAGGATTCGAATTAACGACACTAGTGCCAAAGGTTATTGCTAAATCATCATTAAACATAGTTCCACGGTGGTCTTTCACATTACTCATTTACCTATTAAATCTACCATACCAGGAACAGAGTCAAAACGGTAAAACCATTTGTTATAGTTGAAAGACGAAGAGTAGGAAAACTATTGATACGTTAGGTCACGGCGTGGGTACGATACTAACTAATGAATGACTCATTGAAATAGAATTATGATTAAGGCATTTGTTACGTAGAATCCGTATCAAGGAATCGGATGACAACTCGTTACAAATCTTAATGAATACTACTACTAATGTCAAATGAATATTTTAGATTTGCATATGCTATCATATTACTAGCTAGCTAATCTATGCTTCTATACTTAATATAATAAAGAGGAAACATATTTTCTTCATTTCTACAGAGGCCTTGGTCGTGGTGGCCTAGTGGGGTCGTGGTGGCCTAGTGGGGTCGTGGTGGCCTAGTGGTAAAGCACCAACACTCTCAAGTATGAGGTGTGGTGGTTCGATTCCAGGTCAGCAAGTCCAATGCAATTTTCTAAGTTGGTATGTACTTTCTAAGTATGTCTTAGACACCAATGGCTGATAAAAGGTGAAGGAAAACATCTTGAGGAAACCTGGACTATAAAGTCTGAAATCACCAACCCGCATTGAGCAAGCGTGGTGATTAACGCTCAATCCTTCTCAATTTGAGAGGAGGCCTGTGCCCAGCAGTGGGACGATAAAAAGGCTAATATTATTATTATTATCTACAGAGGCTCCAAAACTACTTATCCGACTTAAAAAATGTTTCACAGTTGGATAGCTAGACTATTCCCGAATAACATAGGCTATATTTTATCCGGGTACGGGCCACAGTTCCCATGGGACGCGGGTGAAACCGCGGGAAAACAGCTAATAAGAAAATATTTCTGTAATGTTAAACAATTCTGCCTGTAAATCAAGTTGCGACTGCAAAACGTCTCAATCTCTAATTTGCATCATAACTTATCGTTTCGTCTCGGCAGCTATTTCTGCTCCAACCGAATCCAATAATAGATGGTTCTGGTATGCACGCGGCCGATTCTGATCTTCGGGCGATTTAGTAATTATACTATTACATCTTTACTTTGATATTATTTATTTACCTGTGTGCACATGTTCGTGGGAGAAACTCACGGCTATGTAACAGCTGCGCGGGTCGAACAAGTTCAGTCAGCGGTGGGAGGGTGACGATGCCATAACGAGTTCGTCCGTGCCTCAAACAGCACCTTAGGCTCTAGGTCACGGCTGATATTTGGACATTTTTTAACAGGCGTTATGGATAGTCCGAACCCAGTGTCTGACAACCAGTCTCATCAACCAACGGGTGTCCCGTCGCCCGGGTAACGAGGTTGTGGAGGTCAGATCTATAGCAGTCGCTCTAAGTAAAACACTGGTACTGAGCTGTATGCGGTTAGACTGAGAACTGTGCTCAACATAGTAGGAAAAAATCAATGATGAATGAATCATTTCGCGAATCATTCTCGTACCAAAACTTTGGCTAGTTGTCCGTAGATAAGCATATATGTATATTACATTCATACATAAACTGGCGCCTCTGGCCAGTGAAACAATGCACAATCGCACATAACTGTCCGGAGAGCCTCCACTATGTATGCAGGTACCGTAACGATGCCGTTGTATTGTAATGAACTAATGATACCGAGATAAGGCACACCCGTCACTATTCTACCAAACAATGATTTGCAAATTCACATGTTTGGAGTAACTAAGTCATTTTTTGTCTCGAACATTAGAGAGTATCATTTTACCCCGTTGGTCTAGTAGTTGCATGGCGCGACTGCTGTGGTGTGAAAAAGCTTTGTAAGTTTAATAAACTTCCTCCTAGCAGCCTGGATTCTCGAAGTTGGTGATTGAAACACCCATTCATCGGAGAGCGTGTATATTTCGGTCCCGGACCTGATGTTTCTCAGGTCGTGTCGGATTCTCCGAACCTCTCATAAACTCACTTTGTTTCCCTCTTAGAGAAACTTTAGCAAATTAATGGCAATTAAGGAGAATAGGGCATTATGTACGCCTGTGGCTATGCTGCACACATATTTGTGTCTTGCATAACAGAGATGACAAGCTTGAAGAGTTGAACTAGTCCAGAAACTCAATTGAATCCGTTTTATGTACAAAACTATTTCATCATCCCATTTAAAACAATCATAGGATATTCTGCATGACTTGCAACAAATCTATATTAATCACTATTTAATAGGAATTTGTATTAAATTAAAATGAACATTTTCCTCTAATAGGTATTTACCTATACCTATGATGTATTAGAATACTCATACTCTTTCCTTAAAAAAAAACTACGTTCTATTTAACTACAAAATCAAGAAAATGTGACGACCAACCAAATATAATCCAAGTTTGTGGGTTTTGTACGAGTCATTGGAAATTCAGGAATTGTTAGGATACGGGAGCCGGGACACTTACCACCTATGAGAGAAAATGCAATGTTACAATTCCCTGTTAGAAAATTATATGAAGACAATGCAACATAAAGAGATGATCTACATATATTCCTAACTTGTATTGGACACAAACTAAATACGTATAGAAGTCAAAATAGATAGCAAGTATACTCGAACGCACAAATGCGAGCGCGTGTGCCGTCCTCTTGAGACACGCGTCTATGAACTTTTTTGTGCAATACATTTCGATGGTTTCGGTAAGCGTTTCGTCCTGGCCCCCGAAAAAGCGAACATGACTTTCTGGCCTCGTAATATTAGTCTACAACCCTGGCGCGACCACCGGGTTCAGGCATGTAAAGTGAGGAATGTACGTACACGAGGTTGACTTCTGTGCGTATTTATTTTGTACATTGGGGTACTTCACTTAATTCCTAATTAATTACTACTGCTGCTAGTAAAGTAACATCTTGATTAAAAAACTCACATGAATACTTTCTCCCAGCAAAGCAGCCTGGTGCATGAGCTTCTTGGGTATACAGCCTACATTGACGCAGGTTCCGCCGAGGCCCCACTTGGTGCCCTGCGGGGACGGCGTCACATAGTCTAGCACGGCTACCTTAGCGCCCAAGTTCACTGCCTCCTTCGCGCAGGCCAGGCCTCCTGAGCCGCCGCCGATGACCGCCAGGTCATAGTCAAAGTTTCCATCTGTAGGTAATACAACCTTGCTATAGAATACTACAAGTGTTATGTTAAAACCTTTGCCGGTTAATTTCCATAAAATGTTTTTAATACCATCTCCTTCATCTTCCAAGGAAGATGAGGTGTCGTAGAATAATTTAGTTGTGCATGGGAATAAGCCCCTTTACCAAAACCAGTATTATGTGCATTATACAATAGTAACTTTTACTACTTGGTCAGTTGTAGCTATGGTATATGAATAAAATAATTAATTGATTTGAAATTAAATATGTTTGAATATTGTTAAATGAAATTTGATAGTAAAAAGATATCACAATTCAATTTTTATTCAACTTAATAAAAAATAAATGCATGTCAAAGTATGCATGAGTCGATAATATGGATTGGAAATAAAAATAAAGAAATGGATTTCAATCACAGTCTGAAACTTTATTTTATGAGAAAATATGATTTAAATTGCCCGTCTGAAACAAACATATATTGCAACTGAGTGAATTTGTATCACTTATCATTACAATGAGGAATGAATACAAGAAAGCTCATTATATTTAACTTGAAGCCACCATTGATGAACTTCCGTTCCCTGTGGATAGCGTTAACAGTCACATTGAAAGTGCAGACAATTGAATATTTAATGTTTAAACATAGAATCATAGCAACCCATCATGTACCCACTAATAGTCGGCCCGTTACATGTGCGTGACAAATATTACTGCAAGGTATCACTACTCATACCTTCCTCAGTATTGTCTAAAGGAGCCACCGACTTGGCGCTACGGCTACAACACAGCCAGCCTCCTGATATCACCAAACAAATTTAAATAAATTTCAACATAATGAAAGAATATAGCCACTTATTTGTGAATTTTGATTTTCTTAAATCTGATAATTTTATATCTCTTTGATCTTGTTAGAAAGATCTTCATTTTATCAAAAAAATACACAAAAACACTTTTTGGGGATTTATTACTTTTCTTTTGTACTCATTACATCATTAACATTTAAATATTCATTGTGCAATGAAAAATGACTAGACATTTGGAATCATTCCACCACCCCAAGGATCCATTTTTTCAAAAACTTGTACAGAATGAACTATTCTGCTTAATTTTTGTCTGCAAGTAATGTCTAGCAAGGAACTCTTGAGTAATTGTAAAAAAATACGGTACAAAAACTGGGTTGTATGAGTTGCTCAATCAAGAGTGAGGTTAGACAATTATCTGCACTTCAAGGTTAAAACATCGACAATCATGGACTACTTACGAGAGCTGAATGTTCGTTGTGCGAATATTAAAACTCTGTCTGCATTAATTATGGGTTTTAATAACTTATTTATCCTTACAAAATTACTTAGGATTGTCATTTTGACGTATTGTAAAAGTGACAGAGACAAGAAAATACACACACCGGACCTTTGGGGGTTGTAAAAGATAAGTATCAACAAATGTCAAGGCGTAACATCTAAAGTTCAGTTCAGTTCACGAAATGCAGACCGTGTTGATCACAGGTGCCAACAGGGGCCTCGGCCTCGGGATGGTGAAATATCTCACTAAGCAGAACGCCGCAAAGACGATAATCGCGACGTGCCGAACCGTGTCGGAGGTATTGTTATCTCATAATTACTTACCAATAGGTGCCATCACTGCAGAATTTGTTTTAAACACAGTTTACTCACACTCTTTGCCTTATTTTAACTAAAATTATTGCGCACAGAAAACCTACGATGTCTCGCGATCAAATACTATTCGAGCAAAGGAGTAAAGTGGTTTTAGTAGCAAGCAAGCGTGCGAAAGAGATAGCGTCTCGTTTTTGACAGCTGTGGCAGCACACGACCGATGACGTCAGTGACATTGAAAATAGTGATGTGATGATGACGTATCACTTTTTCAATGATGTCACCACGAATGAGATAGTTTCGAGATAAGTCCCGTATGTAGAATTAAAAACACAAGTCCAGTACATAATGCACTGTACAAATCTTTGTCTCTAAAAACATTTACTTAAATGTTGCATAATTTGATGAAATACCCGGACCTTCCAATTCACCCGTTGATGTATTTTTGGCACATTATTGGATCACAAAAGGTTGAATAAAACCAAGATTGCATGGACAAAGATGGCCTCAGTAGAATTTTAGTACGCTTATCCCGCTCATTTTTTTAATTTTCAGGAGCTGAAAGCGTTATCAGCTGAAAACAAAAACTTGGTCATTTTGAATTTGGGTAATATTTTTCTACAACTTTTATTCATAAATCAATATATTTTTGCATGTTTTAAAGAATGTTAATGTTTTTTAGATGTTAAGGATACCTCATCTTTTGATGACTTTTCCTCTAAAATAAGTGAAGCTGTGGGCAAACAGGGACTGAACCTGCTAATTAACAATGCAGGTGTTACTACTAAGTACACTAAATTGCCATACGTAAAAGCGGAACAGTTGCTGGATAATTTGTCTGTTAACACGATTGCACCAATAATGCTCACAAAGGTTTGTAATTCATCAGTTCATAACAATTCGTAAAAAGTAAAAATACAGTTTTTTTATAACAGTGTCTAATTTCTAATCTCCAGTCCTTGCTTCCCATCTTGAAACAAGCCGCAGATGCCAACAGCGACAAGCCTATGGGATGGCATCGTGCAGCCGTCATCAACATTAGTTCCATTCTCGGTTCCATTGAGCAAAATGTACAGGGAGGTTTTTACCCATACAGATGTTCCAAGGTAAATACATCACTTTTTTCGTATATAGGCGCCACCTAGACGATCAAATTATCCAACATTACATAGAAAATTCTAGTCGCTATCATTTGCAATATTGTGTAATTAAACCGATCGTCTAGGCGGCCCCTAACATGCCGTTTCTGTTTCCTGTTTCCCCTCTGCCAAAGGTACCTAGGAGAGCGCCGCTCATACTCGAGCTGTGTGAGCCGAGTATAAGTGAGTGGCAAACATAGAGGAAAGTAATAATTATATGGCGGCAAGTTTTTGCTTGAGTTTGTCATGCGTATGCGAAGCGCACTGCAATATCTCTGAATTGTAAATCTTGCTAATTCAATTAAATGATTTGTAGATTCTATTTCATATTGACGAAAATTTATAACCGGGAATTAATTATAGGTACTCAATCGGAAATTTTAAAACGGATCTTATAAAATAATCGGTATTATATTTCGGAGACAGCACTTTCAAACCACTCTCGTTGATCGCTCTTTGAATATAAGTTTCATAACGACGACCGATTTCTATTACAGTAGGTAGTGGATTTTAATAACTTGACTTTTGCGTCCTTTTGAAATTGAAAGGTGGAAAATGTACGTATGGGTGAGCTATCATTGTGGCAGCTCCATTGGCACCCAAAGTTTTATTTTACAGTATTTTTGGATGTAGAAGCACAACTTATTAACTAGGTACTTATTTTATTTCAGGCAGCTTTGAATGCAGCAACCAAGTCGATGAGTATTGACTTAAAAAAGGATAATATTCTGGTTGCCTCATTGCACCCTGGCTGGGTGAAGACAGATATGGGAGGCAAGAATGCAGACCTTGATGTCGAGACTAGTATCTCTGGAATATTTCAGACTATAGAGAAACTGACGGAAAGTGATACCGGAAAATTCCTGAGTTACGATGGTACTGAACTGCCGTGGTAATTAATAAAGTTTGAAATAATTGCAATGAAAATATATGTTTCCATTTTCTTAAACTTGTCTTTTAATTTATTTCTTGTGATTTTGTAAAAGATTGCCAAAACAATTCCTATATGGAAATACATACGTATGTCCTAATATAGTTATAGATGTTAGTTTGCTCGTACAATTCATGTAGGCGATAGGGGCTGAACACAAAATAGAAAATATTGTAGAGATAGTTATCTTACTAACCTTCCCATCCGGTACGTTTTGAAAAGTCCTTGCTCAAAGAATCTGGTATAACCTTCTTAGCTCCTTTGGGTGAAACTGTAATCAAACCAATCCCGAATAAGTACCACATGTTTTTAAGTTACCTACCTATCTAACACTTTCTAGGTCTATGCTCAATGTCCTCTATAAGTAGATGCGGAGGCACATACCTAAGCATGCAGCATGTTTTGCTGGGCTAACTTGCTAAATAAAACCTTATTGTCATAAATAAACTCCCCAAATGTAGGTATGCTCAGCAAGGGGCAGTGAAGAATGTTACGTCCTCGATTGTAGAAATGCAGATGAGCTGGCTTTGTTGATATCTAGTAGAGTTAAGGAGGATCAAAACATACAGTGACTTTCGCATTTTATGAATGCCTTAGGTACCAATAACAGTTAAGTATTAAGACAATAAAAGCAAGCAGTTTTGCACTCATCCGCATGCAGCTGTCGCCTATAGCCTCGCATATAAGGGGAGCGAGACCTTGGTCACGCATGGCAAACAAAAAAAAAACTTGTTTTGTTATGTGAATGGAGCAGAGTGCAAAAAAGGAAAATATACAGTTAATGTATAAATCATGATTTTCAAAACTGATACATGTATATTCACGATATTCACTCTGTGAGTCATTGTGGTTTTCTTACGCGTCTAAGTATGTATGTACAACCTATTTATTAAGTACGCGGATAATTGTCTCAGTTATTAGGTAGCTATCTAACTGCGTTTTAATTCTGTGGACGGATTTTTTATAAAACACTTTCCTGACATTTTTCTTATCAGTATCTATTCTAGTTTTTTACAATACATTCCAATCTGTATAAATCTTGCGGTTAACGTTGGACGAGACTTTCACTGATCATCACAGTTCCTGCATGATTTAAAACCTACCTAACCACATAAAATCTTTTACTGCTACTTTTTAGATTAGGTTTATTAGGATTAAACCGTAAACCATCAGGAATATTAGCTGGTCTCTCTCCTTGAGGTTAATTCGTTTAATTACTCCGGCCAAAGTCCGTAGGTAGGTACCTACTAGGTTTCTACCAATGTGTTTTATTATGTGGGGTCTAAGTTTGTTGATTGATGATGAATTTGTAATATTAATACCTATGTAGGTACTTGCCATAGGCAGGCGTTTTAATCACAACTATACATCAAATTACTGGGGCAATGGTAACATTTCAAATGAGGAAATACAACACCATTAGCCAGCGATAATATGTACTGTTTGATAAGGAAACTATTTACAGCAAATTGTTATAATTTTTTTTCGGTTAAGAGGTTCGACCGTTATTCTGAAACTTTCTAGATACGTTTTCCGCGGCAATATAATTTTTCAACATACACATACTCACCTACCTATTTAAGTAGTTATCTATACATATTTGGATTTAACCCAGATACCAACCGTTCAATATAAGTCCGCCTTTACTAACTTAAAAATGCATTTAGTATGTACATTATTTATTATTCAAGCTCAATTTAATATGCAGTTACTTACAATATTGCTAGGCACTGTAATGCTATGGCGACGGCTATAGGCTTCAATTTGTTACATTAACCAGGGCTTTATAGAATTTGCACATCTGTTTAGGTACCTTCATATAGGTACCCTAGTATCCTAACCCTAACTCTTCATTAGGTACTAATACATTTCAATCGTAAGAATTCCATGTGAGAGAACTGACACCCAGCAACCCACACGATAAGGACCCATGTATTTCGTTGGACTGTTTAATCTCCTATCTTATCCTGAAACGTAGTAAATACACGTGAATCTTACCAAACTTGCTGCACTGCTCTTTATGGGGACAAAGATGAGATAGATCCATTTTTATTGCAATTTTAGTGTTAATGTTGCTGTAAATTTTATGGGCCAAGTGATACAACCTGATGCAACTTATCACTGTCGTTATGACAATGCCGAATCCATAGATTTGTGTTTAAATACAAAAAGGTAGTATATAAACGTGGATTAGAATAAGATTATAGTCGTTAAGAGTCGGTCAAGAGTTTTGCGTCGTAATCGGACAAAAGAGAACTTTCTCCTGTCTATCTGTACCTACATAAATCAAGATTGATAAAGTTTATAAGTATATTAAGTAATGCCTGCCATTCGTATGCAAAATCTATACTAATACTATAAAACTGAAGTTTGTTTGTTTGAACGCGCTAATCTCAGGAACTACTGGTCCGATTTGAAAAATTCTTTCAGTGTTAGTTAGCACATTTATTTATCAAGGAAGGCTACTTTTTATCCGGGTGCGCCAAGTAGTTCCCACGGGACGCGGGTGAAACCGCTGGCAGAAGCTAGTATCTAGATAAACGGTCTCCTATGTAGACAAGTTGAAGGAGGAAAGGCTTATGCCCTGCAGAGGGTCACGATATGCTAATGGGCCGCATCTGTATGACTCACTATCATCATCGATCGCAACATTTGCAACAGCCAGTGGCACAGTATAGAAAGGACATATTGTATGGCCCGACGCGGGTCGTCGATGTCGTTGTGCGCGGCTGACGCGCATCTCCGGAGCCTCAATACATTCATAAATGGGGGAAGTCTTTGTTTAGACAATTGGTCGACAATGGGTCATATACAGATACTCGAGACTTCTGCTGTTTATTTTGCCATCCCACGGACGAGTAAAAAAAGCCATCCTTATTCTTTCCCAATGCTCATTAAAGAATTATCAGAGACGTAGCAATATTTTTTGATATTAAGTCAATGGCAGTCTGTAACTCTGAACACAAGCAGGTAGTTATTATACGTACGCGCATGAAAAGTTCAGACGGTAAAAAGTTTAGCGAGTAGGTACCTTTTTTATATCGATGGGAAATAATCAGTATGACCCCCCCCCCCCTGAGCGTCAGTCCTTACCGATTAAAACCCACCGTGTTCCTTCGGGAGCCCTTTGCCAGGGCCGCGGTAACTCTTTCGAACAACCCGCAGCCCCGACGGGCTCTAGCCCTAGTGGTAGTAGTAGGAAAACAAATAAAACTGCTTAAATTGGTATCAAAAATCGGATTTATATTTCCGCTGCTGCAGTAGGTTAATGTCATTAACAATTTGCCAGGTTACAGAAGTGGCTGCACAGCCGGTATCAAGCATAACGTGTACTTTTTATAACAATGATACATTTTTTTCAGACCTAATAACCTAAAACTTACAGAAACTACCTACAAAGATATACAGGTAAAGCCTAAATTATCTACAATCGTCAATAAGTTATATACAGATATAATAACAATACAGCAATGTTATATACACTTAAAATTTAATTAGAATTATCTGTAACCTGAGAAACTTTGATTTTTCCTACATTCGGGGCAGTACCATTTGCCTTTAGGCGGTACCATGATACCGACACACTCGAAATGGAACCATTCGATGGGACACCCTTCAGCGTCGCACGCGATCATCTCGGACACCTCATCGTATGGACATCGACAGTAGCAGTATACACTCTCGCCCTCACGTGCTTCCCGCACGGCAGGCCTCTGGAACGCGTACGGCAAGCTGGAGGTTCCCGAATTCAAATATGTAGGTGGGGGTGGCACGGAACTCTGACCAGTAGGCTGATAGATTTCTAAGTTTCCTTCATCACTAGAATCAGAGTCACTCGACTCCATAGATTCAGAATTCATTAAGATACGCGGCGGCTCGGGGTCAGGAATGGGAGCTGTCAACCTAATGGGGTCTGTGTAATTGTACAGTCTGCTAGAAATCACAGTAGATGGTACTTCTTTCTTTGCCTTGTGCGTCACTGGAGAAGGCAAATCTTCTTTCCTCCACTCCAGTTTCGGAGGTTGTTGCGGTTTTAATGCTGCGACGGGAGTGTGAGACTGAGGTGCTTCTTCGTCACTGGAGTATCCATAAAACTTATTAGGGACTCGTCTCCTTTTGGATGCTCGTTTGTTTTCGGCCGAAGATGCAGATGAGCTTACTTCTGCCACGATAGGGCTCGGTTTCGGTGCTTCTGGGATTTGTACTGTATTGGATTGTAAAGATATTGTTATCTTATTAGGAATTAGAGGCGGTGGTGCTTCCACTTCAGATTTTGATATGACATCTTTAGGAATGTTAATTTTAATGGGCCCATGCTTTTTGGAATTCTTGGATTTCTTTTTCTTTTTGCTCTTCTTTTTACTGGCTGATTTCACTTTTACTTCAGGCTCCTCCTTGAGTTCTTTTTCTTCTTCCTTTACAGGTGCAGGTGTAGTCGGCCTACTAGGTTCGCCAGATATTGAACCAGCGTCTGAAGGCGCCACAGAAGAAGAGAGATTCATCAACTGATTACGTTTTTCTTCGTATAGCTTGTTACCTATTCGTTGCGGGTGCTCATCATAAAACTCTTCGTCCGTTTCGCTTTCGTCAGTATCGAGATCTGTTTCCGCAATTGGAGGTTCAGTTTTTTCCGGAATTAGTATAGGTGTCTCGGATACTCCCATTACATCAACATTAGAACCTGTGCTGCATCTCCTGTTGGGTAACACCTTTTTGAGACGTCTGGTCTTTTTCTTTTCTTTTTCATTTCCAGAGTCATCTGATGAATCTGAATCTGAGGAGCTTGATGATGATGAACCACTGCTAGATGAACAGCTACAGTTAGAGCCACAAGAGCAGCTAGAATCAGAATCGCTGCTGCTGCTACTAGTTGATGATAAGTCTCCACGTTGTTTCTTGGGAGATTTTTTATTTTTCTTTTTAGTATCACTACTGTTGAACAAATCTTCATCACCATTCATATCAGTTGGCACCAAACAATAATCATGGTCAGATTCACAGACATGTTTTCTAATAGGTACAAGTGGAGGTGTTTTCTCTTTTGTCTTTTCAACTTTTGCTTGATATTTTTTGAAGTTATCCCATATATCCAGCACCTGTTGCTCATTAGGTTTCTCGTCAAGGGGCTCTGTTTTATCTTCTGTCTTTTGAGTAAGTATATTATCATCTGCGCTATTTAATTCTGTAGACTCTACCTTAGGACCATCTTCTTCCTTAATCTTGTCTTCAATTTTCTCATCCTTAATAGTCGGTGGAATACCACTATCTGATTCATCACTGCTATCACTTTCTGAAAGGTTTAGTGCCGGCAAATTCACATCAAGCAAGAGGGCGTCCTTATCCTTTAATTTCTTTTTCTTTTCTTTTTTCGTTAGCTGCTCAGTTCCAGACTCAGCTTTCGGCTCGGAAGTTCCAGCTTCCTCTTTTGGTTTAATATCATCCAAATCAATTATAGGGACAGGATCTTTAGATGTTTCTTGTAATACTTCAGTTGGCACAATAGGCTTTACTTCATTCAAATCTTCAATTATTAATTTCTTTCTATGTTCATCTAAATGTCTGTTAAGGAGTTTTTTGGAAACAAACTTTTCAGTACAGCCTTCTTCTGTACAAATATGGGGAAACTCATTAGAATGAAACCTTTTATGAACTTTTAAATAAACTGCTCTAGTAAATTGCAAACTACATTCTTCACAAACAAATATAGCTGGAGGTGTACAGAAGTGATAGACATGGGGCCACTTTTTCTGTAAACATTTCTTACACAGCACACTTTCAGTGCCATGTTTCCAAAACAAGTGATTGGTTATGTCAGGTTTATTTCTATATGCAATGCCACACCGGTAACATAAGTGGTGCAGTTTATGTTTCCAAACATGATTTGAGAGGCGAGCTTGATTGTGACAAAGTTCCAAACAGACATCACAGGTATGATGAATTTTTCGTAGGTGTACCATCAGTCTAAATGGTGATGGAATAGCATCTACATTGCACAAGCAGCATCTAAACTTAATCTCATATTCAGAATCATATGTTCCAGGGCATAAATGACATATTAATTCACTATAACTATAAAAATTAGATTTACACATTACACACAGTAATATAGTTTTTTGATGCATTTTACGATTATGTAAGTAGAGATCTTTATGGATAGCAGTTTTGAAATAACACTGAAAACACTCAAACATATAGTCATATTGAACTTCATCACACATATCTACACTGTCATAGGAATCCAAGTTTATGTAAACCATATTTAGTTCTGAGGCACCGGTCTTCAGTTTAGCTGTAATAGTTTCAGGCATCAACTCCTCCGCTGTGATGCTGTCTACAGTAGCTGCAAAGCGATGTTGTGACACCATGTGTAAAGCTAGCTGCTCACAATTGACTGCAATCTTGCGCACATGATTGCAATATATGCAACTGTGAACAGTAGATGACAAAAATACTTTCAATAGATCTTTAAGTGGATATTTATCAAGTGGCTTATCAAGAGATAGTTCCGTCACAGGTATAGTAGGTTCTTCCACTATGGGCTCAGCAGGTTGCTCTGATTCCATTTCTGGTTCAGGTTTCGGTTCTGGCTTAACCTCTTCATTTTCATCATTTACCTGAATGTCTTCATCTGGTTGCAAAGATTTTTCCACTTTTACCTCTGCAGGTGGTGTCAAGGGTTCAATTGGTGGATGTACAGTTGGTGACTCAGCTTTAGTTTTAACTTCTTCCCCTTGGATGGTGGTATTTTCATCAACTGTCAATTTATCACTAACATCACTATCAGAAGAGTAATCACTTGATGAATCTTTATCCAAAAGTTCTTTAGGGACCCTTACTGTGAGCTTGGGTACTCTATTCAGAGTATTAATATCTTCCAATTTATTATCATAGATTGTAGTTTTAACAATGTTTTCTAATTTGATTTCAGGTGGTTTAGATGCAGTTTCGAGATTATTATTCAAGAGAGTTTTCAATGTTGTCTCTTTATTATTTTCAAAAATGGTTGTTTTAACAAATGGACTGTCTGCTCTGTCACATATTGTCATTTTAATTGATGGTGTTTTAGGGAGTCCCGCCTGATCAACATGTGCATCTTTCTCATATCGTTTTGGTGGTCTTCTTACGCGTGTTGGTGGCTTGTGAACTTTTTGCTGTCCAATAGTGGGGTCTACGGTGGAATTTATGATGACAGGTGAATTTGCATTATTCAAACTTAATTTTAACTTTATACCACCTTCTTTTTCTTTCTCTACAGGAGCACTAGCAGTTTCTTGACTTTTAATTGGTGACGGTTCTCTGATTGGTTCATTAATTTCATCAGAAACTGGTGAATCACTCTCATCAGAATGTTCAAAGCTTTCATCACCATTTGGAATTGTTGGTTTGCTTCTGTCGGGACTAAAAGCTGCTTGCTGGACTGGACTCGAGACTGGCTTTGTGTCAGAACTTTCAAGTTCCATTCCAGAATCAACAGTGTTGTCCTTGCTAGTGGTTATTGAACTATCAGAGCTGATGCTTGTATCACTAACAACTGGCTCACTAGTATTTGTATCAGGTATAATAGGTGCAGTCCTATGTGTTTGTGATGTGACTGTCTCTAGTTTACCATCACCATTGTCTTTTCGATCAAACACAGGTTTAATTGGTTCTTTTGCTATGCTTGTGGGACCATTACTTGAAACTTCATTGATGTTTTTAGCGTTCTTTATGCTATTGGTTTTGACTGCATTCTTGCTTATAAGAACAGGCACAGGTTTTGGTTTAACATTATTACAATCATGGTTGAAAAAATCATCTTGTTCACTGCAGATTTCATCACATGCACAGCACATTAAATACAAAGTACCACTATAGACATTGAAAAACTCTTCTTTACTATCATAACTAAACTCTTTAACATTGTGTTTGTTTGTGAGGTGAGATGATAACTTCTCAGCTTTTGAAAACATACCCAAACAAAATAGGCAAATATGTCTGTTATGTACTTCTCTCATGTGGAGAAAGAGATTCCAGTTTTCATAATATGTTCCACAAGCTGAGCACAGATAAACCTTTCTAGTAACTCTTGATGGTCCACTGGTATTAGGTTCGGGACAAGGTGCTGCCTCGGGGCTCAGTGCAGGTTCTTTTGCTTGTGCGCGACACACTAACTGATGTTCTTTTAACATGGCTAAGGTCTTAAATGACATGGAACAACACTTCCGACATTTAAACTTCACCATCGGCTGAAGGCCCAAGCTCTGTGCATATTCTTTCAACTGAGCTCCCTTTTCTGCTTTACCCTTTTTGAACTGTAACAGCTGGCTTTTAGGCACAAGCCGAGGCACTGGTTTGTCTCGTTCATTGATAGCATCACTCTCTGCTTGTGATGATACATTGTGAAATTGGCTACGATCTAAATTCTTAGGAATAAGTTTGGGCACTCTGGGCACTGAGTTGGTGGGTGTGCTGCTGTCACAAGGTTTATTTGTCGAAGGCTTTCTTTTCTTGCAGGCGTTATAGTACGGAAGAGAGTTATCGACAAAAGGTCTTTTGCCAAGATGTATTCTAAGAGGGTTGATGCGTTTTTTGAACTTGTCGTCGTTGGAAGTGTCGGCGGGCTGCCGGCACAGCTCGTACGGCTCGTCGGGCGGACTGGACGGCTCGCCAGCGAATTCGTGCCCATTTGCGGTTAATTTCGCTGGCCGATCGCCGTATAAGTTTGTCAATGACGCTGTTGTGTTTTTATCGTCTTTCGTATTGACAATATTACCATCTTCCATAGTTTTCTGGAAAAATACAAACACGTGCTTTTGACTACTAGGAAACAAAAGACGCTCAAACAAGAGGAAATCGAAACATGATTTGAATTATCATCGTATCAACAATAATATAAATATACAATCTATACCTCGGAATTCGTCCGTCCAGCACGAGTGCAAGAATAAAGATTTGTTTCCATGCATCCGTTTGAACAGAGCAATCCTTACATCAGGCTTAGTATGAGGCAGCCGCGGGCTGATCATTCCCGTAAAATGGCGTCACTCCGCACAGCGAGGAATAGTGATATCAAAAGCGTTGCTCTTTATTTGTACCACTCAAATCACAGTTCACAAACATTTTTCAGGTTTTATATTGCACAACTGAACACAAACAAAACTAAATTAACCCGATATACTGTTTATTTCCAAACACATTATCGAAAATCGTAGCGTATTACGAGAAGCTAATTCATGAACCATAGACTATATTTTTTACTTCTTAAATTTTATTTTTTTAAACTTCTTTGACCAAGCATGGCGCTAATCATGAACACGTGGTTTTTAACCATAGACAGAAGTAAAACTACACAATTTTAAAATTAATTACTTCACAATGCTTCCTTAATATTTATATTATATAGAAAACATTACATTTTACAAAATCATTGGATGCATATTCAGTATGCATTGCACAATCAATTCTGTTGTGTATGTGTATCCGAATTCTGCAGAAACCTTTCACTTACTAGTGATGCATTCCCTTTGATGGAAACTAAAAGATATTTAGTCGATTATTCTTACCTGACTACCAAGAAGAGTTACGTTTTTAGGAGATTTGATTATTGCAAATTAAGCTGTGTGGTACTGGTAAAAACTATGAAAATTGTCTGAAAATTAATTATAATAATAAATTAGAAATCATATTTGATGATTTCTTAGCCAGTTATGCGTAAAACTCACCAAACTTATTTATTCCAACAAACTTATAATCGACTAAAGATAAAGATGCTTCGCTTACAATTTCCCAACCTACAAGACTTTTTTTTTGCAAATTTGTCAAGAAGCTCTTCGTTCGAAGTGAGGGTGTTAAGTTTTTATCGTTTTCTTTAGTGAGATTTTCTTTTCTTTGGGTTTGTTATGTAGACAATGCAGATGCAAGATGATGTCTGATCAGTTTAGAAAAGTAGAACCATATTCTCCGAAGTCCTCGCCGCGAGGAGCGAGGTCACCAGTGGTTTCTCGCCAGGATTCCTCTGGAACTCTCAAAACTACCATCTCACTCGGCAAGAACCCGTCTATAGTGCATAGTGGACCATTCTATTTGATGAAAGAACCGCCAGGTAGGTCCAGTTACTACGTAGATAAACTTGTGTAATTATTTATTTACAAACGATATATTATTGACTTTATTTACAGGAGAATGTGAACTCACAGGAGCAACTAATTTAATGGCTTATTATGGACTTGAGCACTCGTATAGTAAATTTAATGGCAAGAAACTTAAAGAATCGCTATCCTCCTTCCTTCCTAATCTCCCTGGGATCCTTGATGGGCCTGGACAAGAAGATAATAGTACTCTAGGATCGGTGATAGCGAAAAGGCCTATAGGAGGTAAAGAATTATTGCCGCTAACTAGTGCTCAACTGGCTGGGTTCCGGCTCCACCCAGGACCATTACCTGAACAGTACCGCTATGTAAGTGCTACACCACCAAAGCGACACAAGACCAAACACAAGAAACATAAACATAAGGATGGCGTTCCCCCTGGACAAGAGACACCACTTCAAGGTAAGCACCACTATTCTGCAGCAATATTTACATGCTTTTGTTATAACTTCATCATTATTGTAAGGTTATTATGAAACTGTGCTATGTGTGTTAACCACAGATTGTGATATCTAACAAACTACTTAAAAGTAGTTGCTAAGGACTATAATCTTCAAATATGTATAAAAAAATGAAGTTAAAGTCCACTACATGAGGTTTAGTATGATATAAGTAATTGAAAATGTGTAAATTGAACATGACTATTAATGTTTTTGTCGGGTCCCATGATGAAACTCATATATATCACTGTATTATCTTTGAAATGCCTCAACTGAACTATTATTTATACCATTAACAGACTCCTCCAACCCAGACACATATGAGAAGAAACACAAAAAGCAGAAACGGCACGATGATGACAAGGAACGTAAGAAACGGAAAAAGGAGAAGAAGAGAAAAAAGCAGAAACATAGTCCAGAGCACGGAGGTCTTACTCCTAGCCAGCACCCAATACCTTAAGTTATTGTACCTTAGCAAGTAAGACGAAGCTATTGAGCCCAAAGAGACGCCATATAGTCTTATAACTCAGATACACTCAAGTATGGGCTGCAACCAAAAAGAATTTATCTCATTGTTGACTAAGGTGTTTTTGGTAACAAGGCTGCAATTTTTGTATATAATTGTATGTAGTTTTTATTATTCACATTCAGCTTGATACTTACCACTTTGCAAGTGTCCACTATCATAGTCTTACTTCCTTTCAAAACTTCAGGCAGCCAATATTCTGTATGTATAGTTTTAGTAATAGAGATTGTTACAAATAAAGGTGTCATTGGGAAAAGATGAAAGATTGTTAATCAACTTTACAAAGGAGGTATGAACTGAACTGTTAAGAATGTTTTGTAAGATATATGTGGTGATGGATGAAATAAATATGTGGCCTTGCTACAAATCAGTATAGAAATATGTTTGAAATAGAAAGATAAAGCAATTATTTGTTTTGCAAGTACCCATAGTTTATTTTTCAGTATTCTGCAGTTTTCAAAAATGATTTTTAATTAACTTAATTATTATATACTTTTTAACTTTTTAATAGGCTTGAATTAGCTGGACTAAATCTTGTTCGTTATACCCCGCTGATACCCAATATGGCTGATATGGATTTAGCAGTTCGGAAGGTTTAGTTGAATGAAAGGAGTGTACTGTGTTCATAGGAATATTACATTAGAGTGATGTATGTAAACTTAAGATAATTCTCGTCATCTCTTTGGGCTTGACTCTTATAAAATTAAGTCATAATTAATATACATAATACAGTAATAAACATTTTGTTATTTTACCATGTTCTTAGATTTCTTTCCTTATTTTCAGAGAAGCCATTGTAAATATTCATACATCATTTTGTTTTATTTTATGTTTAAGAAGTACCTACCACTCTCATAGACGTAATAAATTTGATAGAATGTTAACATGCTGTTTTATTTATTGCGGTTTGTTTAAATCCATTTTTCCATCTTATCCAGTATTCTCTCTCACGACTGTATTAAAAATCTATACTTCTATACTAATAGTATAAAGCTGAGGTTTAATTGTTTTTTGTTTGTTTGAACGTTTGTTGAATCTCAGGAACTACTGGTCCGATTTGAAAAAAAAAAATTCAGTGTGGTAGTCATACCATTTATCGAGGAAGGCTATAGGGTTCTTATCCGGGTCCGCGAAGTAGTTCATAGGGAACGTGGGTGAAATTTCGGCGGAAGCTTTTACTGTTTAGTTTAACAAATTCTTATAATTTAACAATAATTTGGCCAACCAATCAGGAGTGCGACATTAATATTCCAACATTAGAAAAGTTCATAAATATTTGAGCGATATGCAGCGATCGATGGACTCAGGGTCTTTTTAGGCTTATTCATATCATTTCTATCGATATATTGCGCGACAGTATGAAGCTTTACTGCTACGGCAAAATGCAAATTCCACAGTTTTGCTTGATTCACTTTCACTTGGGGTCTCGTTGGTAGGATTTGCGTAGATAATGACAGAAGAGCTCAGTGTCGTTGATTCGATCCCCATACGGAGGGAATATATGTAGGAGTGAGAGTATCCTATGTGTGGAAATATATACTTACTTATTTGTGATAATGTATTCACGATATTGGTAAAATTTGATCAAACATTCTTTGGACTTTTAACCCTTTNAAAGAATTATTGCCGCTAACTAGTGCTCAACTGGCTGGGTTCCGGCTCCACCCAGGACCATTACCTGAACAGTACCGCTATGTAAGTGCTACACCACCAAAGCGACACAAGACCAAACACAAGAAACATAAACATAAGGATGGCGTTCCCCCTGGACAAGAGACACCACTTCAAGGTAAGCACCACTATTCTGCAGCAATATTTACATGCTTTTGTTATAACTTCATCATTATTGTAAGGTTATTATGAAACTGTGCTATGTGTGTTAACCACAGATTGTGATATCTAACAAACTACTTAAAAGTAGTTGCTAAGGACTATAATCTTCAAATATGTATAAAAAAATGAAGTTAAAGTCCACTACATGAGGTTTAGTATGATATAAGTAATTGAAAATGTGTAAATTGAACATGACTATTAATGTTTTTGTCGGGTCCCATGATGAAACTCATATATATCACTGTATTATCTTTGAAATGCCTCAACTGAACTATTATTTATACCATTAACAGACTCCTCCAACCCAGACACATATGAGAAGAAACACAAAAAGCAGAAACGGCACGATGATGACAAGGAACGTAAGAAACGGAAAAAGGAGAAGAAGAGAAAAAAGCAGAAACATAGTCCAGAGCACGGAGGTCTTACTCCTAGCCAGCACCCAATACCTTAAGTTATTGTACCTTAGCAAGTAAGACGAAGCTATTGAGCCCAAAGAGACGCCATATAGTCTTATAACTCAGATACACTCAAGTATGGGCTGCAACCAAAAAGAATTTATCTCATTGTTGACTAAGGTGTTTTTGGTAACAAGGCTGCAATTTTTGTATATAATTGTATGTAGTTTTTATTATTCACATTCAGCTTGATACTTACCACTTTGCAAGTGTCCACTATCATAGTCTTACTTCCTTTCAAAACTTCAGGCAGCCAATATTCTGTATGTATAGTTTTAGTAATAGAGATTGTTACAAATAAAGGTGTCATTGGGAAAAGATGAAAGATTGTTAATCAACTTTACAAAGGAGGTATGAACTGAACTGTTAAGAATGTTTTGTAAGATATATGTGGTGATGGATGAAATAAATATGTGGCCTTGCTACAAATCAGTATAGAAATATGTTTGAAATAGAAAGATAAAGCAATTATTTGTTTTGCAAGTACCCATAGTTTATTTTTCAGTATTCTGCAGTTTTCAAAAATGATTTTTAATTAACTTAATTATTATATACTTTTTAACTTTTTAATAGGCTTGAATTAGCTGGACTAAATCTTGTTCGTTATACCCCGCTGATACCCAATATGGCTGATATGGATTTAGCAGTTCGGAAGGTTTAGTTGAATGAAAGGAGTGTACTGTGTTCATAGGAATATTACATTAGAGTGATGTATGTAAACTTAAGATAATTCTCGTCATCTCTTTGGGCTTGACTCTTATAAAATTAAGTCATAATTAATATACATAATACAGTAATAAACATTTTGTTATTTTACCATGTTCTTAGATTTCTTTCCTTATTTTCAGAGAAGCCATTGTAAATATTCATACATCATTTTGTTTTATTTTATGTTTAAGAAGTACCTACCACTCTCATAGACGTAATAAATTTGATAGAATGTTAACATGCTGTTTTATTTATTGCGGTTTGTTTAAATCCATTTTTCCATCTTATCCAGTATTCTCTCTCACGACTGTATTAAAAATCTATACTTCTATACTAATAGTATAAAGCTGAGGTTTAATTGTTTTTTGTTTGTTTGAACGTTTGTTGAATCTCAGGAACTACTGGTCCGATTTGAAAAAAAAAAATTCAGTGTGGTAGTCATACCATTTATCGAGGAAGGCTATAGGGTTCTTATCCGGGTCCGCGAAGTAGTTCATAGGGAACGTGGGTGAAATTTCGGCGGAAGCTTTTACTGTTTAGTTTAACAAATTCTTATAATTTAACAATAATTTGGCCAACCAATCAGGAGTGCGACATTAATATTCCAACATTAGAAAAGTTCATAAATATTTGAGCGATATGCAGCGATCGATGGACTCAGGGTCTTTTTAGGCTTATTCATATCATTTCTATCGATATATTGCGCGACAGTATGAAGCTTTACTGCTACGGCAAAATGCAAATTCCACAGTTTTGCTTGATTCACTTTCACTTGGGGTCTCGTTGGTAGGATTTGCGTAGATAATGACAGAAGAGCTCAGTGTCGTTGATTCGATCCCCATACGGAGGGAATATATGTAGGAGTGAGAGTATCCTATGTGTGGAAATATATACTTACTTATTTGTGATAATGTATTCACGATATTGGTAAAATTTGATCAAACATTCTTTGGACTTTTAACCCTTTAACCGCCAGAGTCGGATTTATCCGACAAACGAAGTCGGGCTTATTCCGCCAGAGTCGGATTTTTCCGACAAAAAACCCTGTGTTTTTTATTTCAATTTCTGAACGTATTACGATGTTTAAGCCTAAAAAACATTTTTTTTTCGAAAGTTAAATTTCACGTGCCTGGCGCTGGGGGCACGCCAACTGAAAAAAGCTTGGCGGTTAAAGGGTTAAAGAAACAGCTACAGAATAGTAGAAAAACATTATTGGCAGAGTGCTTCCTAGCAGCTTGTGAAACGCCTACAACCGCCGTCTTATACAAGTTTCATCAAAATCGATTCAGCTATTTTATATTGAAAGTGGAAGCCGCTAATTAAAAGAAATACCTTCTCAATTAATTATAATTGTAACGTCATTTATTGCGCTCAATTATTAATTATGCTCGAAAAAGATGGCCGCTACTCCACAGAAACATGTAGCGTGCCGAACTGGATCAAACTCACAAAAACAAATTCGTCGATAATCTGATAGAGAAAGATGAAAATAAAACAACACATTCAGAGCGAAATTTATTCAAAATATTCAAATTTATACAATATTAAGTCTGTTTTCGCTTCATATAAAAAGACAGTTGGTCATTCATAGTTAAATTGAAAACAAATAAATTAGTAATGCAGCACCAAAATACATACATCGTACTTAAAAAAATTACGTTCCTACTTACAAATTATACTGACATTGATCTTTACTAGGCAGGTCGAAGAAACTGACTGTATGGCCTGTCAGACATCCACTTTAGCCTGTATATGGACATTTCATAATATAGACTATAACCATAATCAGTATAATACCATCCACATACAGGCAAAAGGTATGCCACGCTTAACGCAAAAATAATTGAACAAGTAATTGACTAAACACGGAGAACTTCGGTTGATATCAGTACCATAATACAAATTAGCGGCAGACTCTGGTCAGAGTGATAAGTCGGTGGTGTCAGTAAGGTCTTATCTGACCACAGTCAACAAATGTAAACAGACACCAATTTGTATAATAAAATTCCGATCGGGAAGTCCTACATGTTTAGCCAGTACAGAATTGACTACAAAGTTGTAATTAAACGCGCCATAAGAGTAACATTTAATAAAAAATCTACAGATATACAATACATACATATAACACGCATACGTTGTACATATAAACATCTGCCAAGCGCGTCTCTACGGCTACCCGCATTCCCAATTCGTCTACTCGTAACTACGATACACATAGTTTATTGTATTACTAATACATTTTGGTGCGCCATGGCACTGTACGTTAAGTGAGCATCACTAACAACTATATTTATATATAAGCGACAAGTTCGATAATCTCCTGTACATCGTTAGATAATACATACTACGTTTTATTCAGTTTTTCCCCCTCTACACTCAAACTAGTTCGAGATCTAATCAAATGTTCACAATAAAGTAATAAAGAATGCCACAGTAACAAGATTAAAATAATTTACAATGATATCAGTACAACAGCATGGTAACTTTGTAGAATCGTGAATAAAAAACCTTGAAATATAAAAAATACAATAATGGTCAGTCCCACGAAAACTCCCGTCTTCGAGTCCCTAATCCTATTGGACGTTTTACCTTCTCAATAGACTATCACATAATTCATGGGATACAATTTTGAGCAATTATATTACAGATAAAAGCATTATAAATAATTAAAACCGCCTGAACAACGATCTGTGAACTAATATAGAGTTGCATCAAAACTTAACTATTTGGATTTGTGATACCAATGGCAAGTAACAAATCGATCACTCCAATCGTGTTATTAGTAACAAAGCGAATCAATTCGGCAAGCTAAATAAAACTTACATATAATACCTATACAGAAAATACGAACGTAGTTAAAATAAATAATTATTTATTAAAATTAAACAAAACATTAATTATACATATTATCATCATATATTACAGGGAATATTCAATTATAAAAGCGATTTACAATAGTTATATAGCGGTTATACATAATACAACCATATTATTTGCATTAATTAGGTTACTCCGCAACATTTTTGCACGGCCACGTTGGGCGTTCACTGACAATGTTCAATGCACATTCACTATTGATGCATACAAAAATGTTGTGGGTTACCAAAAGCATTGGTTCAGACGGGATAGCAATAGCATTAAATCAGACTTTACTTAGATTTTTCCGAACTATCCCAAATGTTATCGTTAAATCTAATACACGACATCGCTCGCCATCGCGTCTGAACCAACTGGACATAATATCTTACAAACGATAAAAGCGTCGCCGAGCTTTCATCTAAATGACTTATGGTTACATTCCTAACGGAAATGCCAACGGTTTATAAAATAGTACTCATTCGCGAAGTATTCAGTTGGTTACGATAAATGTTAAGCGCATACAGATGCATCTTCAGACTTCGTGAACAAGTCTACTTCACTCGTACATATAAACATCACATATACTCATCACCTACAATTCTTAAAATGTTAATAAACACGCGACACATTTTAGTTGTTACCATCGACATTCAAGTCAAGTCAAAAATGTGTCGCGTGCGACCGAAACGAAATGCGAAACTTATGATCAACATAACAGGTCGAAATAATAAAATGTCAAGTTATTAGAATTACGAAAAAAACTCAAATTATTATGTTGAGAATGTTAATTATTATCGACTGATTAATAAAATGTATGTGGAACCGTTTGGACTCTTCTGCATACATAAACATATTTATAGATGAAATGATATACGAAAATGTTTTTTTTTCCTGTCGGTACGTTTACGTCAGTCCTCACCTACATCGCTGCGTTTCATTTCACGCGTGTTGCGCAGTCGCTGATATCGTAGTTCATGTCTATTGTCACAGGTCCTTCAGTAACGCGGACTTGGCGTTCTTGAGTTTGTCCAGTCGTTTCGTGAGGTGGCTGTTCTCAGTCTCCAACTCTTCAACCCGGTTGAGAGCTTCCCGAGCCTGCAATTCAATAATGAGTCTTATTATTATGGCATAAGATTGGTTTTTACGTAAATGGGTTTGGTAGCGTTATGTACAGTCATTTATATAGAATAGCAATAGAGTTACAGAGCGTTTTATTTACTGTAGTTTAGAACGCTTTGGTATAGTTTGACACATACATGCAGAAGGGGTAAAACCGGCTGTATTTACATGTTTAGTTAACATTTAGCGGTTGTTTGACACTGCACACACAGTTGGGAGTGTGGGATACGTCTGTTACACTGCAGAGCATTGTATTGACAATAGTTGCGTGTTTAAGGGTAGCACACTCTATGAGTAAGTATTCGCGACTGTACCGTTAACTGTCGCCATTATTGATAACGGCCCAGAAGTCAACGACTTCCTGAAAACCAAATTATTACATGTGTGTATTAAATTATGGGACTCTTATGTATTAGTTTGGACCTTTACTCCTTCGGTACCTAGTTTTATTATGCCTACATTTCATAACGTTGGAACATTTTTGATTTAACATCATCTGCGCTTACGCACCTGTGTTCATAGCCTGTGGAATGTAGATGATAGAAGTGTCGCGTACGAATAAGTCGGCTTAGTAATAAAATCATCTTGTATTTGAGGAGATATTGTTTCCACTTTTTAACAAAATTACTGATATTATATTATTGGAGACTCCTTGCACTCCCTCTGCTAATGCTTTTTCTAGTTCAATTTGCATGTATGTTCTGCGTTAACTGGGTCCTTATCTTTAGTTACCTCCTCTTGAGATGTTGTGGTGATGATAGTCCGGTCTTTGGTTTTAACAATTGATTATGAGAGAATTTTAAGACCAATATATCTCTCTTCGCAGCTGTCTTCTCTCCTGCACAATTCGATTTTTGTGTTCGTCTTGGAGATTCAGCTTTGTTTCGGTTACTGATCTTCTTGATTTTTAGAAACTTTGTTTGTTGAGCAAGGACAATTTTCTATTCAGTATGTGCATTTTTCATACAATTCGATATGTCATTCTGAAATAAAAGTTTAGAATACCCTCGTCGCCTGAAGATATCTAGAATTGTTTTCTGCGTAGCAAGTAACGCTATCTTCTATGTCGGCAAATAGTTAGTGGTGTGTGGTACCTCTCTCTGCAGGCGGCGGCGCTCCTGCTTGAGCTGGTCCTCGTGCTCGTCCTGGTGGTCCTGGCGCGCTCGCAGCCGCGCCAGCTGCGCCTCCAGGCGCGCCACGTGCGCCGCCTGCAGCGCCGCCTCCGCCTCCGCCCGCGCCGCGCGCCCCTTCGCCTCCGCCACCGACTTGCGCACTGACTCCACTGCAACACAAACGTACCTTACTGTAGTAGGTTATAGTTATAATATGTTTGAGCTGTTTAAAAGTTCATAAGTAGGGGCATGATAACAAATGTGAAGCAGCCTTTGATGAATTTCGAATTCATCAATTATACTGAGAAATTTATAAATAAAAAATACTGACGTTCGTTTTCGTATTCTTGATCATGATGGTTAGCGACGCCATTCTGCCTGGCGGCGCGTTCCTCGTTGAGCTGCAGCTTCAGCTTGCGCACCTCCGACTCCAGCGCCTGCTTCGAGCTCACCAGCTTCTGCAACCGCACGTCTGGAAACAAATAGAAATCATTAGGCTCATACTTGTATGCCGTGATGCACCGTTAACCCCGCGCCCTTACTTAATAGTTTTTTTTAAGGGTGGTAAATCCTCATGATCATCCTCCGCCTGGGGAGAGGCGGAGGGACGCGCACTAGGTGCCGGCCCGCGTCGCCCGGCCTTGCCTGGCGCACGGGGTAATGAGCTACCCCGTGCATCGTCACAAGGGCGCGCGCCTTCGTCTCGGTCTACAGTACGGGGGGCGGGGACTTCCCCAAGTCCGTCGCCCCTGGACCCATTCAGGGGGGCCGTAAAAGGGCGTTGTCCGCCCTTCCACTCCCACACACACATGACACATACCGAGCGTGCCCTCCCCCGCGTCGTGCAGCAGCTGATGCGCCTGGTGCGTGACGAGCGCCAGCGCCGGCACGTCGCCCACGGCCTCGCCCGCAGTGTCCCGGGCGGCCGGCCTCACCCACTCCCACACACACATGACACATACCGAGCGTGCCCTCCCCCGCGTCGTGCAGCAGCTGATGCGCCTGGTGCGTGACGAGCGCCAGCGCCGGCACGTCGCCCACGGCCTCGCCCGCAGTGTCCCGGGCGGCCGGCCTCACCCACTCCCACACACACATGACACATACCGAGCGTGCCCTCCCCCGCGTCGTGCAGCAGCTGATGCGCCTGGTGCGTGACGAGCGCCAGCGCCGGCACGTCGCCCACGGCCTCGCCCGCAGTGTCCCGGGCGGCCGGCCTCACCCACTCCCACACACACATGACACATACCGAGCGTGCCCTCCCCCGCGTCGTGCAGCAGCTGATGCGCCTGGTGCGTGACGAGCGCCAGCGCCGGCACGTCGCCCACGGCCTCGCCCGCAGTGTCCCGGGCGGCCGGCCTCACNGGGACTTCCCCAAGTCCGTCGCCCCTGGACCCATTCAGGGGGGCCGTAAAAGGGCGTTGTCCGCCCTTCCACTCCCACACACACATGACACATACCGAGCGTGCCCTCCCCCGCGTCGTGCAGCAGCTGATGCGCCTGGTGCGTGACGAGCGCCAGCGCCGGCACGTCGCCCACGGCCTCGCCCGCAGTGTCCCGGGCGGCCGGCTCCAGCGCCGCCGCGTCCACGAAGGCGAAGCCCGCGCTGGCGGCGGCGGCGTCCCTGGCCCGCACGGCGTCCCGCGCCAGCGTCAGCGACGCCACCACCGACTCGTGCTCGCGACGTAAACGCTCGAAGGCTGAGCATTTTTCTTTGTGCTCGCGCTGAAATTATAAAGTTCGATTTGAAACTTCAAGCTGTATATTGAACACAGTGGGGAAAAAATCAATGCAATATAATAAGTTTAGTTTCTACGGTACCTGTAGTTGAGCGTACTCCTCGTGCAGCTCCTCTATCCGGTCCTTGAGCAGCTCGAGCTGGTAGCCGAGCGCCGCCTTGTCGTTGTCCAGCTGCGCGTTCAGGATCATCGCCTTGCGGAACTTCTCCTCCACCTCTTTCAACTCGTGCTGCAAACGACAATAAAACCTTTTTAGAAAAACAGACATGGAAGCCAATCAGAAAACACAACCCTCTTACAGTCCTGCTGCTGATAAATAAACTTTCTTACTTCATCCATCTTCAAAATATACGCCGTCAGCTAACCAAATTCAATGGTACCCAATACAATATGATAGCTTAATCATCGGCCAATCTATTGTTCCATTGCTGGACAAAGGATTGTTTTGGTGCATAGAAAAGCAGATGTGATGAGTCGTCGCTGCGTCAAGGAGAATTTGCACAATGCTGTCATTTAATGATAGTCATTAAGAGATCACAATTTATTGGTAACGTTAAATATTAATGTAACATACCCTGAGGTCCTTGATGCTGAATCCATCATCGATAGAGTCCTCAGAGCTACGTCGTGGTGAGTGCACGGCGGGGCTGAGCGCCGCCAGCCGTGGTCGGCGACCCACCGTCTCTGTAAACCGAATAGAATAGAATATTTTACTTCAAGTTTACTGCCAAGTTTACTTCAACTAAACATTAAAGTAGTCAAAGGTCTCAAGTTTTAAAAGCAGTATCTGTCAAAATTCCTATTGCCACTTACCTGGCGTTTTCCCCGCATACATATCGTACGCCTTGTCGGCATGGTCTTCCTGTTCGCGCTGCTGACGCTCCAGCTCGCGCATGCGTATCTCACGCGCTTCAGCCCTCGCCGCCCGTCGCGCTGCCAACCTCTGCTCCGCCTGGAACGGAACCACCATGGTTAGAAATAACGTGCCAAGGAGCCGACAGTCCACTTATGAACATAGGTCTCCGTAGATAGCTAAGAGTACCTTAGTTAGACCTATGTACACACTAACAGTGCTAGCGATTCACGAGTTCAGTGCGGCCCAGATCGTCTGCCTTAGCAGACTGAACACGATAAATTCAGATCATCCATGATTCACAATTTAATTTGGCAAACATAGAGGATATCGTAATACACGTTTAGTTTAACGGCTGATTAATAAATAATTATATTTCAAAGCGTTGCCAGCGTGGGGCTGCGCTTGCGCAAGGCGTGTGGGCGAGCCGTCGTACTCGTAAGTTACGCATCTCCAATTAGCGCGCCCGGTTAGTGTAATCTGCGCGAATGCGCGTAGATGCTGCTAAGTGGATTATACTTTAGATATTGCAAGTGTGTTGTAAATTAACCGGCTGTCCTTACGTTGTTTGTATGTGTAAATAGCGAATTCAATTGCCTTTTCTTTTATATCATATTTATTTCCTAGAACTATACAATGACTGAATAATTTGATTCACAGAAGCTTCCTATTGTTAGAGTTTGTATTGGTATTTATATGTAAATTCTGATATCCGTATCAACCGGATAATAATAATATTAACCGGATAAACGTGTTGAATGTATAAATATGCGATGATGTCAGATATTCAACAATTACCGACTAACACGCAATACTGACAAGAGGGCTAGATCCATCACTCAACCTATCACTGTCCACTTGAAGACTCAAGCTGGCGTGTATCTGTATATGTCTACTTCTGGTCAGGCTAAGGCATGCCTCCTAATAAACTGAGGTAGTGAAGGTAAACGCATCCTATCTTTTGAGGTGAAGATTAGCTTGTCGTGCTGTCACTCAAGAATCAAGATTTCATAAGCAAAGTTTGCTTAAGTAGATAGAACTGTGTTAATATACAAAGAGCAGTTCTAACAACGTACAAGGCAGTTAGAAATCGTAAAGCGATTCCTCCACGATACAAAACAACGCCCACCATATAATTTGCTCACGACGTGATACAATAGCATTTGTAAATAATAGGCAATTCAGTATTATGCATTTGATACGTGTGACCTAGTTTTTAATACGCCTAACTGAGTTAGCAAACCAACCGGTAAACAAGATCTATTACACAAAATTCGCATTGTTTTGACGAGCATTAGGGCTGAGAGCTTTGCCAAATTATGGTAATTAAAATGTTAACTCTGCCACAAGAGAACCATTAGACGACTAGACGACTAAACTGAGGATTAAATTAGCGTGTTTTGATGGCGTGAGACATGATGGGGTCGTAAACCATGGCCTGGCGTGGGCGGGCTCGCCTCGCACGCTCCGTCTAAATACTCAGACGGTCACATATCACATCCATCATAATAATGTGTTATACACACAACACGATTTCGGGGAAACCCTGCTCTAGACACTCGTGTTGTGATGAGGTTTCATTATTATTAATAGCTTCAACTCAAAAAGGAGCAAAATTAAGAAATATGGTATCGTAGTTCCGTCTCAGAATATGAAGTCTCAAAAGACAGGGTCTTTATGTTCGCAGTGTCAGTTGTCACAGAAATGCCACTGAATATATTCAAATTAAACTTGCAGAAATAATTCAAAGTATAAAACGTGTTGATAGGCAAAGCATTATAATGCGAAAATGTTGCGCAGGCGCATCATACGGGCGTAAAGTTTAAAGTAACAGTTAGATGCGGGTGACGGGAAGCGGTGGCGTAACAATACGATAACACTGCCCTTCCTAAGTTCGCATCGCACTCTACTATTATTACAGCCTTATCTCCCGTCTTCCGACCATCACTTTCTACGGTAGTGTAGTCAACCTGCCAGGAATTTTAATAGTACTCTTCAATATTTCATATTTCGAAATCAGCTCCAAAATACGTAGCACTGACGATAGCAGGTCGAACGTTAATCTTCCACTATTGTGATAAGGCTAAAAATTTATTGCAGAAATTTGACAATTGTGATAACTTGATGTGCTGTCGTCTGTACATATACATCGATGTCCAAAATGTTTGATAATAAAAGATTTGACGTAATATGAGTCAACGTCAAACAAAATAATAAGACTGTAAATATCGATAGCAAACAAAAACACAATACGACTTGAATAAGACAAAGCACCAAGACGGAAAACGAAAACCTTAAAAACAAAAGATAATCACAATCGGTTAATGCACGAATCGATTACAGAATGAGCTCATCGGCGATAACGTAAAAATGTGATAAAATATGTTCTGATTCCAAACCAACATAGTTTAGAAGATCAAAAGACTTGTCACGCCACACCGTAAGAACAGGATTTTAATATTTACATAACAAAATATTCATTAAAAATGTGATTCAGGCCACATGGCAGTAAGTAAATAAAATGTTCGGTGACATCACCCTTGAACACAATGCTTGGAGGATACGAAGGTCATTCCCCAGTTGCCGGTCCTTACAAACACGTGGACGCTATCAATTGATGAAGCTATTGCGCCAAATGACGAGAATTTGCTTCAGGTTCATGATGAATTAGAGGATTTATTTTATTTTGCTCAACTCGGACGACAAATTAATAAACTAGTATAAGTGTGTTAGAAACCAATTGACTAATTGAATTGTAAATACGATTGGCAGCTATTGACCAGCAAGGATAAACAGAGGTGTTCGGTGTTCCAGTTAGAGGGCGATAATCTCGAGCGGACACAGCGACAACTTGCCCGCCACTAGTGTTTACCAATCTGTCTACATTTTTATTGCTAAAGCACTTCAAAATGTTTGAAGGATTATTCTTTCAAACACTCATATCTGTTACACCTTAAGTTATTGCGCTTTCTGATTTTAATTTTAAAACCTTCGCAATAATGCAAGCTAACGATTACTTATTAAAAAAATTGCTGCTTCATCAGACACGCTGGTTTAATTTCCTGTAATTGTATGATTGCTCAACGAATGCAGTGTAATTCATACTAATCACCTGTTGCATAATTTGGCCAATTTTGGTATTTTCGTATTAGGAATTTAGAATGGAAGAAACAGTGGACGTTTGGAACAAATACGCGGTCAGAAAGTCGTGACGTGCTCGCCATGGTACAAATTTGGAATATGTCTTTGGAATTGTAAACAGAGCCATTTGACTGTGAAGAATGATTGTCATAGTTGTCGAGACAACGAGTGAACATGGCGTGACAAATCGTCGCTGTTGCTTAGCCGAACGTTAATTGTTTGTGTTGTTATACAAACACATAACTCAAGGATGCGCAACATGGGAGCGAGCGCAGAGGGAACACATCATCAACGTATTAGCTAAAGCATAGCACACGTGTTGAATGAAAACATCCTAGTTATTCTATTCACTACATACTAGTCGATGATACAATACTGTTCAAACAAAACACCTACGAGGATAAATATATAGCACATTCCAGATTAAGTTATACCAATATTTAAATACATGAATAAGAACCAATAGTAATAAGCAACATATAGGAACCGTTAAAGTTAGATATCAGGACAGTAAGGACAATAAGGACATGAGAAGGCGGTTGTGGTTGACCAAACAGTTACAAGATCCGTGTAATTAATACGTCCGCGAAAACTTGCTCGAAACATTCAGTATTATAATCAAGGCATAATGACTTACATAAAGGATCAAGATATGAATGGACAGACAAAATAGCAGCTGCAGTGGTGCCATCGCGAAGCTGACTGCTGATATGACGTCACCAGACGTGACAACACCATCACACAAATGTTCGTACTGATGTCATGTGTAGTGACCATTATAATGAACGGTTTGCCACAAGGGCATGGGAACTATAACTCTTTGAAATTATGTCCGAAATGTCTGGATATTTGTATAGAGGTGAAAAGGTGACTTACATAAAGGACCAAGATATTGCAGGCGAGTGCTAACAAGCTCTCCGGAAACGTCATATCTATGCAATCTACCAGCACGAGGTCATCTCACCGCAAGAACGCGCGATTGCAAACTATACACAGATCTAATCTGACCACTAGAGTCTCGTAACAACACAAATCACGCAGTCACGACGATTTTACACATCAAGTAGCACTTCATGTGGTAACTTGTGTTTATTTCCACAAAACACTTGAATATCACATTACTTACAAAGTGGCGACTAAAGTAAACGATATTCACCTGAGACAACTAAATTCGGCTGCGACCTTCAAATCGCTCAGACCGTAGCGAAACATCAAGATAAGATAATTCCTAACCAGGCGTATTTTGGGGCCATTAAATTAACCTTCATAGTAAAACTACAAGTACGAGGTCTTACAGTAAGTAAGGGGAAGGGGACTCACAAGCTTATGAACGTGACTCACCTTTAAATCAGTTTTGGAAACGGAAAATACTTCGGATATGGCATGACAAATATAAAATTCAAAGAAGGTTTATGAGGTCAACACTATACAATTTGCTATACGTACATGGTTTTGCTGGTCGCCAAGAATGCCAACTATTGAAGGATTCTGATCGCCATGCGAATCTCTGCGCAAATCTGATAACACTAAGCTTTGGTTTTCTGCATCACTTGAATGGGCTTCACTGTTCTTACGACCGTTCATTCTGGGTGATCCATCTACGCTTCCATTGGAGTGTCCATTAGTAGCTGCATTTTTTTCAATATCTTTATTCACAGTTTCATTGATTGGCAAGTGTGCCGGCTTAGCCTCTTCGTGGCGTTCGACGATAGTTTCGTCATCAGAATCTCCAAAATCACCGTCAGTGAAGGCATCTCCGCTCTCTTCGTCACTATTGTCAGGCGTGGCCAGTTCAGAGCGCTGTCCCATCATTAACGTCACTGATTACCTGTCGGGTATTGTTGCACTTATTCGTAGAACACAAACAAACGGGGTGGCGCACTGTTTTCGAATTCCCACATCTGCAGCATGCGTCAACAAATAGTGTGTGTGCGCAGGCGACTAGATTGCAGCATCGTCTCTACCGCTTGAATAGAAAGGAAGGACGCAATTTTAACACTGTGCTCTTCTCGAACTGCACTCTATTGCGAATCGCGATAACATTTATTGTGAGGTATAATAGCTTTATCTTATCGCCGATGTTTCCACTTTATTAAACGCTCCTTGACCAACATTCTTTATTCGCGCGTCGACTGAACTGATGATTATTTTGATAGCAATAAAATTGTCTTTAGACGCACTTGTCACAATGATTGTTTATGTTTACGTATCTCAGTGAACAATAGAATTGAGTCAGTGGTAGCAGGCGACATAAGTAATACACGCGATCGTGCTTGTTATTGGCACGTTAGGGCAACTAACACGCGTGTGGTTACGGCGACGTCTGCGACCGACTGCGAGTGACCGCCATGCTTGGGCCGCGTATCACACTTTGCTGCCAGCTATCGTTACGTTATGAAATAGTGTTGTCAAAATTAATGACGAATTACCAGAATCTATCATGTAGAAACATTATTCCAGTTTTAATAAATTCATTTAGATACACTCTCCATATAGTCGATGCGTACCGAAAGACCGGGCATTAAACGCAAACTGATCAAGCCGTATTATTTTTGCCATTTCTCTATTCTGAAGCACGTTGCATTGTATTCATAAATTGTTGTTCGATATGTTCTATTAGCGCAGATACATCTTAATGACATACAAATTCCGTGTGCACCGGGCATTGATTAATTAACCATTGTTAAAGCCCGTTAGATATATCGTAAGGAAATTCCATTGCAGAGAATAATTACCAAATTAATCGCTTCCCGGTAAGCATTTTAAATCAATTATAAAATCATATTGGGTATAACGCTAAGGTAATAGTAAATTTTCAGAAATTAGAATCAGAATCAGCAGACAATTCAGATCGGTATGATTGATTTTGTGAGTATGTTGCAATGTGTACTCGATAATTTTACTAGAGTGAATGATATGAGTTCACTTAGTTTTAACACAGTATGTATTAATGTTACCGACGATGTAAATAATAAAATTAATGTAATAATAGTGACATTGAATTTATCACAGGAAAAACATGTAGCAATATGGGTCGATAAGCAACCTAAGCATGTCATATTTATTTTTAAATTGAAATATTTGTGAAGTTCAGTTGAAGTTAAAAAGGCTACAGAAAACACGGCGTGTGCTGATGAAGAGAAAGAGAGAAGAAAGATTATTGAATTCTGATCCACATGAATTCCGAAAAATCAAGTAAATCTATCTCTTCTAAATGGATTCCTCATTGCATCTCAAATTCAAGTGTTTTTTTGGGCAATAAAATTATTTTTTACTGAAATAAAACATCTAAGAACGTTTAAACTTAGCACTCCGGGGGACTATAGAAACCTTTCACAGACCAGTCAAGATGCTGGGCTAAAAAAATAACTCGAGATTGCCTCATCCGGGAAACGAACAAATGAACGTAGTATAGTAGGAGTAAAAGAAATGCGGTTTGCTAATAATCATCGTAGCGAAACTTGTCGTCATGTTTTAGAGCTTTTTTATGAATTCTGTTGCAACACCTTTCGATTTCAACAGTCATAAAATTATACAACTACGTGCAATTCGCGCATAGATCAGATCTTTAAAAAAAATTGGTAAGTTGCACCTGGTCAGATTTTTTTTTAATATAATAAAATATTAAAATAAGTATCAATAAATGCGAAATGTCCTCTTCACCACTTACAAGAGGATCTCTTCTAGAATTTTCCGCATACGCGACGTATTGGGTGAGGCTGACTACTCGAATTCAGAAGCACCAATATACCTATTTCGTGTGTAGTAACTGTTTACGAGCTAGATAGGAAATCAGCAAAATTGTCGGTAAAACCTGCATTACTACATCAGGACACGCTAGTACATACCTACCCGCCGTATAAAGCCTCAGGCAAGTTATAGGCAGAAGGAAGTCAAATGGTGCAATATCAGTTACGTATTTTTAGTTGCCGGCTGATTAACCAAGCTGTATGTTTAGCGGGCTATAAAAAGTCAATTGCTAAAGTTATATTGCGTTGCAGCACCGAGTTTTTATGTAGCGTACCTGTAACAAGTTGTTGCTAAATAGGGAGCTCTCACTGAGTGTACTAGCCTGTAGCCAGTAATGATACATTACAGTTATGGCAAAAATGGTGCTTACGGGTACAGACTTAAACGACCCCAAGAAGAATTTGAAGACAATACTAGGTCTCAGTGCAGCCTGAAAACACATCGTGTATTCTAGAACAGACACTAAATGCCAATGGACATGCAACTTTTATGCTTATTTATAAGATTATGCATCAATAATAATTAAATAGCTAAGGTCGAAAGTTTAAGGCTAAAGAATGAAGGTTAGGCGATCTACAACCTGTTTCTATTTTTTGAGACGCAAAATTTTCTGCAGTCTTTTAGACAAAAGTCTTGGCATATTAGGACTAACTTTTCCTAATAATAGGCAACTTTCTAGCTTGTAACGTAATATTATGAGTTCCCTATGTGGTACGGCGTAGACTTGCTCTCGGACACAACGGACCTCAGACAAAGGGGCAAGGCCGTCACGGCTTCGCTGGCCAACACAATGCCTGTCCTACTCATCTAATAATAAACTAGATTCTATAAGCATAGATTTGGTCCTTATAATATACTTTCTTGTGACGAACAGTGTTAGACGGATAATTTATTTCAGTACAGAAAATAAAATAAATAAAAACCGTCCTAAATTAACAAGATTTTTTATTTATTTTGATGCAAAGACACTGATAGATAATTAAATTGCATTCGGAAAATCATTACTTTAAAGTTGCTTTAAGATCAAGATGTTTATTAAGTACTAGCCGTTTTCCCGCGGTTTCACTCGCGTCCCGTGGGAATTACTGCCCGTACCCGGATAAAACATAGCCTATGTCACTCGTGGATAATGTATCTTTCGAATGGTGAAAGAATTTCTAAAATCGGTCCAGTAGTTTTTGAGCCTATTCATTACAACCAAACAAAGTTTTCCTCTTTATAATATTAGTATAGACTAGCTTCTGCCCGCAACTTCGTACGCGGATCCTGTTTNGATAAAATATAGCCTATGTCACTCGTGGATAATGTAGCTTTCGAATGGTGAAAGAATTTTTAAAATCGGTCCAGTAGTTTTTGAGCCTATTCATTACAACCAAACAAAGTTTTCCTCTTTATAATATTAGTATAGACTAGCTTCTGCCCGCAACTTCGTACGCGGATCCTGTTTTTCTTTTTATAATCATATTTTCTCATCGTTAAAACCTTCTTTCGATCTGTGCAAACATTTTAAGACCATAATAAGCCCGATCAGTCCAGCCGTTCTTGAGTTATGCGCTTACCAACACATTTAGCGATTCATTTTTAGGGTTCCGTACCCAAAGGGTAAACCGGAACCCTATTACTAAGACTTCGTTGTCTGTCTGTCTGTCTGTCTCCACGCTGTATCTCACTAACCGTGATAGCTAGAAAGCTGAAATTTCATCAATCACAAATGATGTATTTCTGTTGCCGCTATAACAACAAATACTAAAAATGAAAAAAAAAAATAAGGGGGATGGGGTACGGAACCCTTCATGCGCGAGTCCAACTCACACTTGGCCGTTTTTTATATTATAGACTATCTTCTGCCAGCGGCTTCGCCCGCGCTATACTTGAAATCCCGTTTTTTCCCGTTCCCGTGGGAATTTCGGGAAATCCTTTCTTAGCGGATGCCTACGTCATAACATCTGCCTGCGTCCCAAATTTCAGCCCGATCCATCCAGTGGTTTCGGCTGTGCGTTGATAGATCACTATGTCAGTCAGTCACCTTTGAGTTTTATATATATATTTAAGATTATACCTATCTAACAATAACCTATTGTTTTCTGGTAATCCATCAAAAACAAAGTCCCATTTAATTAATATCAATTTTAAATGACGACCACAAGTGTTAATAGTCATGATATCATTAAAACTTATGAATTATTTAAATTAAAGAGTAAATTAGAAACGTCACATTTAAATATTTAAGCATGTTATTGATTAGATTTCTGGTCGGTCATAAATATAACTCATAAGACGCGACCATAAACACGACAAGGATTTCACTATTTATTTCTCCACTTCAATTAACGTCGAATCTTCCCGATACAGGTATTGCACGCACGTATCAAAAGAACGCACTAATCCGAACCACTAACCAACAAACACTGATTTAACGACTACAAACCCGAGTAAGGAACGTACGCAAAAACTGCGCAAACGCAACTTGACCGCACGCGGGAAAAATAATCGAGATATCTGCCACGCGACTGCCGTACTGCAGTGAGTACGTAAAAACCGATTGCGGACGATTAACTGTTAGGAGATCGAACGGGATCGATGGACGGCGAGGTGCGCACGCGACGGTACGCGGACGTAAATATCGTGACATTTGCGACGCATCTGCTGCTATGGAACAGTCGCCAACGCACGTGAGATGCGCTTTCGTAATAGCAGAGGTGAATGATCGATGTCTCAGCTTTTTATTGACGACCGAGTATTTCATGATATTCTCATAAAATTCTAGAACATTGTGACATTGCACTGGAGCATATTCATCGTCAGGATTGCAAGTCAAGTGCTTCGTTAATAAAATAAAAACGATTGATGGCATAACAACACAGCTTTAGTTTTATCAATAATATTAAACAACGAAGACACGCATAGTCAATTATCATAACGATTATTTAGCTCTAAATCAAAAGAAACGATAGGGGAGCTCGACGAGATGGATTTATTTTTAGAATGATTAAAATGTCCTGTGTGATTCATGAGTGAGGCGCCTGTGTTGTGTGGACCACACGCGTTCGCTTTTATTGCAATGAAACTTAGTGACACGAGATTGTAACAAAATGTCTCATATTATGCAAATTTCTGCTTTCACCGCGGTCACTGCGGACCAGTCGTGATTCCATGTACTACATCTACAAATCATTAAACGCCTTATGTGGGTGCCTTTAAGTCTTTTGTTGCATAAACCTGATTCAGTAATTGTGTACTTGTATATCCTTATTCGATGTTGTAATACTTCCAGTCTCGTTGATTATGGCAACAAATCCGTTTGCAATTACTTTAATGAGAGTGCCTCATTAACAAATGTTTACCTAGCTTCCAGAATACGATGTAACAGATACTTTGTTAATTAACATTACTAGAATTATACTGAAGTAAAACTTATGTAACGCGCATTTTCGTAATAATTTTGGTTCGGAATTTATGAATAGAAGAAATTGTTAGCAAGTACTAACTGAAATCTGAACAAGCCGATAAAAACAGAAATCATCCATTTGGATAGAATTGTGGCTATCGAATACTCACTAATTTGGGTCTAACTAGACAAACAATCGATCGAGCCGAGGAGTCTTCATCGCTACTGCTCTCCAGACAGTCAGACAGAGATGGCGAACGTTGAGGCGGCCACGACTTTTTGGCCTTCTCCGAGCAAGGCGAGGGTAACACCAGCGGCGGCGGCAACCACGGGCCCTGTCCGCGCCACCAGGACACTAGAGCCGGCGCCACACCCACCACCATCGCCAGTCCCAAACGCACCATGATGCAGAGTCACAACAGTCACTAACGAGTCAGAAAACAACAACACAGAATTCTCACAGCGACATAGTCACGCACTAGGAAGTGCCTGTCGCTCGTCTAGTGCATTGTTCTTAAATAATAACGTCTATTTTCGATCGATGCAGTGTCACACACTTTCACACATGCAATGTGTCACCAAGCCGGCGAGCGGACGAAACGGATTATCCATCAACGTGTCACCGGCAGTCAAACATCACACGTGCGCGCGCCAAACTATCACTTACTAATTCACATAAACACGATTGCAAAACTGTTTAGCGTGCTCAATGTTAGAGGACACCGGCGCATAGCCACACAACCGTCACGAAACTCATCATGCCAAACGAGCGAGTGTCCGCAATCCACTAAGCAATTATCTGAGACGCCGTGATCGCTACACGAGAGACACGAGGCAATAAACACGCGCGAAATCGAACGTTTTCTTAAATTCTATTGAAAATGTTGAAAGTTGAATCGTCCGGGTGCAGCATGGGACGGTGTTCCCTCGCGCTCGCAGACAGTCAAGTGGCGGTCGTTGACGCTGGAGCCCCCCTCCGCCGGCCGCCCAGACCGCCCCTCCAGCCGCCCGCCCAAAAGGAACAACCCCCCTGGCCCTACATGCAAGAGAATGTCGCGCGAAATGACTGCTTGCTGAAAGGGCTTCTTAGAACAGAATATGGAAGCTGCACACGTTTATGTTTATTTTTAATCCCCGCGGAACTGCGGCGCGCCACAAAATGATTCGACTTTCGGTAGGTACCGTTAGCGCAATCTGTTGGCATAAACTAGGTCAGGCATGTATGCAATATTCGTAATAGCCAATAAACCATTTGGTAAGGAACATTGTAACTGCATAAAACAACGTAGTAAATTCGACTTTACAAAATTATTACATAAACAAAGGTTTAAAATAGATGTTCTTACATGACTGTAAGACGGAATGAACATTCAAGTCATGCATACTACAAGAACTTTCTGCAAATAAGAGATATAATAACTGAGTGTTGAATATGAATTTAAAAAATGGTAAACATTAAAGGCCAACTTTCTAATAGCAATCTATGTGAGATGAAAGGAGCACAAAGCATGACAGATAAAACTCCAAACAGTGGGCGTGATAGTCAAATATAAGCCCAGCAAAACATATTGCAATTACAAACTATAAACACACAGGATTGGCCGGGAGGCGGCACTGCATCGGGATCAATACACATGACCTATTTTGAATTTGCACTAATTGAGTAAAAAATATTCATGTACTCTTGTAACTTCGTCAACCAAAAATCGAATGGAAAGTATCGAAGAACCACATTGAACACCCAAAATTGTTTTATAATTGTAATATTTTCCCGAGTTGCATCAGCCGGGGAGCGAGACAGAGGGGGATGGAGCGCAGACGGATCGATGCTGTTACTTACGTCAGCAAAGCCCAGACTAGGGGCGGGCTTATACAAATCCTACATTAAATTATATGTAGGTACCTCTAGTCTTCTGGTATTTGAAGCTCTTTGTTCCCAGAAACGGCTAAATCAAACCCTTGAAAGGACAGAGACTAGGCCTTAGTCTCTTCTTTCTTTGTGGCATCATGTTGTTAATTCAAGAAGTTTAAAATTATGAATGCTTTGTTAAACAGTTTTTTTTGGTGTCATAATTATAAAGAAATCTCTGACCTCTAGAGAATATATTTGCATTCTTACTTATGAGCAACAGAGGGGAAAATCTGGCACACTTTATTAGGACCATACAATGTTGTACCTAATAGTTATGGGGTATTTAGATGCTAAACTTCTCAAGATTAACTTCTTAAGGAAAACCGACGAAATGAGTACAAAGAATGCGGAACTCGGCATACATAAATGATAATAAGCAATTATAGTGTCATTAAAGAACACACGCTTCATGCTCTGCTTTCATAGCAATATTAAATTCTATGAGTACTTTAAATTCTATTAAGTAAAAACCGTATCCTAGACAATGGCTTTTTAACACAAACGTCTCCTGGAAGGAAGGTCCATTAAAAGTTAAGATCCCCGAACCGCAATTGAAAGAAACGGCTTGCTCTTTATTAAGTTACGTTCTCGCATATTCTAAAAGAATATTCCATACACAGTAGCATTGCAAGTGTATGCACAGTATGAGGCTTTAGCGGTCCTTACATAACAGGAGCCCTGGCCCGCGAGGCTGTGGAACTGGGACGCCGGATCGATCAGGCACAGGGCAATGACCTCCCACAACCAGGTACCAGCTGACCTATATTCCATATTCCCATTTTACAATACTCTATGATTTATTTAAACCGGAGGCTATTAATTTAACGTTACGGCTTAAACGTTATGGTGAACGCTTTTTTCTTGTAATTTTGTTTCTAAATTGGCTAGTTTGAATTTGAAGTAACTTTAGATGATTGAATAAAATTATTTTACTATTAACCATGTTCATTAGGATTACACTTTGTTATACAACGGGACACGAAAGTAAAAATTTCTTAAAAGCTATCAATTACGTCTTATTAAGAAGTAACACACAAGATGACTTCTGGCATTGATTTTAAATCAGCTCACATAAATAAAGGATATCATTCAATATCCACTTGACATGTAACATGTCAAGTGGATATTTAAATCTCAGAGGACAACAGTTGTCCTCTGAGATTTATTATTTCCGTCAAGATAACATTATTATGGTGGACTTACATTAATACATTTTTTGGTATAATTTTCTTAAAACAATATTTTATGCTTGTTTTCGGTAGTGTGGTGTTTGAAAATTTTTCTTCCATATATTGCAAACAAAATCACTTAAAGAAATTATAGTAAATTAATAAATCCAAAAATCGATGAATGAAACGATGAACCTGTAGAAGATGATGAAGGAACACATGATACATCTATTAATCAAATCCTCGCTTGACATTATCAACCGATGGAATGAAATAAACCACCAAGAAGACCAAATCTGAAAGCGGTAGTCCTTCCTCACTAAGTAGCATCACAAAGCTACTCAACAAGTGCCAATCGGAGGAACGATCGAGCACCAGTTTTACTATAGTTGGCAAGCAGCTGTGATCCCATGCGCGGATGTTGTAGGAAACGTTGCAGTAGGTCAGTTGTTTCCGCGAACTAACGGAATTGCTTGCAGACTTGGCGCGGGCCTCATCTCGATGCATTTTGCGACGACGGCCTTGTTGAGTGTGGCCAGGACATCGATTTAGATCAATATATACGAACTCTTTTATATTGCCTATTTGCTAAATTACAAACTGAAGATGAAACTAGTTTTGATAGGAACTATCTACAGACTAGAGCATCTTGCAGGCGGTGCACTAGTGTCGCGAAGGGTCCCGACACCCGTACTCTGAATATTCGTAAATAGCGCGAGCGACCGGACCGCATCTATTTCGGCGTCACGTCGTTTTGTTTCGCACCACGTTCCGATGCATGCTGTATGCGCTTGCGCATAAATATATTCATGTCATCTTTTAGGGGTGGTAGATGATTTAAAGATGAAAAAAAGAGAGATGATCTAAAAATTACAAACTGACAAAAAAGACTACTATTTTTCTAACTTAGGGGAAATCCCCATCGACTATTCTCCACCCTGGGTCGGTGGAGGGGGGCGCCGGACTCTTACAGGCTGGAGATCGACTTGGTTATTGCCTTTCGTCGAAGGCATGGGTATCGCCAATACATTCTTCCGCGCCTCTAACAGGTATTGGCCCGTCAGATGGGCCGAAGGGCCTGTTGTCCAAAACATTGAACATCCTATAGGTCCTTTGCAAGATCTCTATACACATTCCAGGTTTTTTTTTTATGAAGATATATAAAAAACTCATATTCAGTTTAGTAATTTTAATGCATGTCGTGGAATCTAACACCAACCTGGCTTGTTTTATAACTGTTTGAATAAGCTCTACTATTGTAAACCTTGTAATTGTAACAATTCCATTGATAAAGTGATAATAATAGGCTGTTTTATGAAATAAAGCGTATATTCAAATATTTACAGAATAGTCGTATAATATGACACAGCACTGAAACGCGCCTGGTTTTGATAACTTCGCATACGCAGACGCAACTATGGTTGAATGTTTTTATTAGATGCCACTGCTATTTCAACTTTTGCCACATATTATAGTACATATAGGTATCGTGATCTGAGTTTTCTTGAAAGTCAAGTAAAATATGTGTGTATTGGTTTCTTGCATTTTTAGAGAGGCAACCCTATTGATCTTCCAGCTCATAAAACAATAATCGTCGAAATAAATGGAAACACCCGATCAGTCCTTAGATATTTCTAGAACATATTACTAAGGATTTAATTCGCAAATATTTTATATCGGATCAGGCGATACTTCGATCGTAAATAATTTATAGATTCAATAATATTGGGTTACTGATATTATTGACCACCTCAGGTTATGTTATTCTTGAATGTAAATTTGATTTTCTATCAGAAATGAAATAAGACTTAATTTATATTAACTTCGGATTCAATGCGTAAGCTAGGTAACTTCCGAAAGGGAATGTTTGTTCCAAAAAATACAAGCTCTCTTCTAGAATGTTAAAATTAAATGCGACAAATGTGTCAATATATCTCTCGTTAAGACTATAAAGTGCGTGTTTCTAATTAGTACTGATACAGCGATCAATCAACGCGACCTATCGAATTAAGGGGCCGCACTCTTTCACGCAGACTCATCTTCTTCATTTCTATATGTTTGGTAAATATAGTTTTTGTTCTAAAGACAAATATAGTTTTTGTCTTAATACACATAGGGATGTATGTATTAGATTCCAGCTCGTCTCTCAAAGGTGACAACGTTAAAGTCAGTCGGTCGGTGAGGTGTCGCACGCGGAAGTCTATTTCGATCGCGACTTATTTTACTACCACCATTAACAGGTGGCAAATTACACAGTGTTTCGAACTTGAGGCTAACATTTTAATATTGGTGAACTTTTATAAATTGCGCAATTTATAAAATTTAATTCAAGACTGCTTTTTTCATTCGCAGGATTTCACTGACGCTGCAGGTCTATTTTCCCAGACATATTTTGTCAACGAAAACTGAGCTATTCTAATATGATGAATTTGAAATCTTAGGAGACCTATCGGACTAAAAACACAGGTCAGGAGGACATACATATGTCATCTCTAATCTATACTAACATAACAAAAAGAGGAAGGAAACATTTTTTTTGTTTGTTCGTACCCTAAAGGCTCCGAGGCTCCGTGCAAGGGCAGTAATCCCCGCGGGAGAACAGCTAGTCTAGAATATTCTCAATTATTTTAATCCAACATTGAAGAATACTATAAATTACGAATTAGTCAAAGCAATTACAATAATCTATCAATACAAATATATAGCACATCTGTTATTTTTCCCAGATCAGTACATTGTTGGCACAATGTGCGGAGTTTTGGTTGGTCGCGTGCGAGGCGTAACGTCTGCCAGTCAACACAGCGGGCTATATTCGACGCCAGTGCTACAGGTGAGCCGAATTGTGATTAATAACAATATTTTATTACAAAGCAATCTTTGTCGAGTGTCTTATCGAAGTGCTTCGCGCGCTTATCGTGAGTTATTAGGTGATAATCAAGTTAGTTAGTCATTATAGGTGTCATTGGCAATTTAGCTTTGTGTAACAATACATTTGCAGTGGTGCTATGCATTTTAGTTAAGTTATTTTAATTAATTTGAGGTAATGTTAATTCATTGATGTGATAATAATAACTATGTGAACACTGTGTTATACTTTTAACAATCTTCAAGTGAGTAACTTCCAGTTAAGTTAGAGTAGAGAGAGCCATCTGTTGGTGCATTTCTGAACTTTTCGTCGCAACAAAATTAATGTCGCTGCATAAAACTAACATTGCTGATGCATTTGACCTCTAGCCATGTATCCAAGAAGCCTGGGCTCTTGTAATTGGCTCTAAGAGATTATTCTAGAGAGAAGGATTAATACCTCACATGGTGGAGACACATGTCAATAATATGATTATCTGTCTGTAAGTATGTAATCCATTTACTGGCAATTATCCAAAACAGGGGTATGAGGAGAGGAGAGAGCTAATCTTGTTTTTTGTAGTATTAAAGACAGGTGGCGGGCAGACCAGTGAGGTATGAATACTTTACATTTCACTTTGAATTTAGACATCTTAATAGTTAGGTGTACTTTTAGTTTAGGCATACTTGGCACCACCTAATTACACCTCATTTTAAGCACTACTTTAGCCATTGACTAGAGGAATTCTCATTTGCTAAATACAGACACAACAACTTATAGCAATTTGTCCAATTAATATCTTGAATAGATTTTCGACCTTATCACAACGAAGAAAGTTAATGTTCGATTGGTAGAATTTGACAGATTTGGATAGGTTCACCAGCTGACATCCATACATCCTACTAATATTATAAATACGAAAGTTTGTGAGGATGGATGTATGAGTATGTTTGTTACTCTTTCAAAAACTACTGGACAGATTTTGATGAAACTTGGCAATAATATAGCTTATGCATGAGAATAACATATTGGCTACTTTTTTTATATGGGTATGGGAAGTAGTTCCCTCGGGCAGCGTGTGAAACCGCTGGCGGAAGCTAGTAGTAGATAAAGCTTACCTCTCTGGCAATCTGGTCGAGGGCCTGCTCCTCCGCCGTGGCCTTCGTCTGCGTGCGCTGGCGCCGCGACGGATCCATCCCGCACGACACTCTTCACACTCTGCGGGCAAAGCAACAATTTATTTAGTATATTCGGGAAACACATACAATTTGTTGGTTGGTAACGGACAGTTTGTTTGGTTCCAATATTTTAGGTACATTTTGTCAGCTCAAGGTAATTAAGGAGGATAAATATTTTAGTTTTAGAATTTGAAATAATTTTAAACATACTTATTAAGATAAAAGCCTTGGTTTTATGTTACACAAAGTAAAAATAAAACAATTTTGTATTTAATTTAATTTGTAATAACATGCAAGTGATAAGCTGCTGTGTGTCATATGTCCATAACCTTGGATTACATTGATGGTTGGAGCAGCTATGTGTCAGATGCATTTGTTATCAACGGGAGCCGCTAACAACAAGGTTATCACTTGAATAGTATTGTTCTGGCGTTAATTACTCATTTAAATAAGAATTAACTTGTTGCTTACTTTACAAAGTATTTAAGATACATTTAATGTGTCCAAATGGGTTACTTTAGATAAGGAAATTCAGTGTTCTTTTTAATAAAATTTGAATTTCAAGCTATTTGAAATAACAGTAGCGGTAATAGGAAATTGCTATAAAATACATACAAATATTACTTTTGATTATAACAATTTCAGAGTTCAATAAATTGTATTTAATTGGGCTTGACCTTATTAATTACGTAGGTAATGAGATAGAGTAATCTCTGTTTAATGTGATAATAATAGCTCACTCATTATAAGCTGTATCTCCATTCAATTTATTTGTTTATCAGTGAGCCTCTAGCAGACTTTGATTGGCTGATTGAATGCTGGTTAGATCTACAAGTTTCTCTATAACATGAATTGTAACAATCAAGTACCCAAATGGAACTTACAGACAGCTGGTTTGTAGGATACAGACAGTCCATCAAACTACATATATGTCTCAGAGTACACACTGAAGCAAGCAATATACATCACCACTGACCTACTGTGGTTCTTACCTTATTCTATTTATACGGAAACACCACTGTGTTGAAACAACTTTATAAAAATATTGTCCCACTCATTAGTCACATAATGTATGCCTTCAACAATACAATCGCGGTGCAAATATTTTGGAACAAATATTCATAAACAGTGTCCACTGGCTGACCACAATCACAGACTAATTAGCATAAACTCAAAAACAGGTTGTCTATAACCTAAGGGGTTCATTGCGCTTATCCCACATGCTTGTTTCCTCATAATAGTATTGGAGTCACGATCACCAGGAAAACGGGTGGGCACAAAGCCAACACAGTTTTTTATGGTAGTCACTACAATGACATCATTGCATACTTACTGGGACAGTTACAGATGTAAACACATCACTGCAACGCTCACTATCGCCTACTTATCGGTCATCAGTCTCTACACGATCTCACGATTATGCTAATCAACACAGAAGCGCAAAAGGAACGTAAAAAATTTGCAATATTTTAAGAAATACGGCGACACCAATTCACTGCCTACACGAATCACATAGAAAATGCCTTAATTACACAGTCTGCACGTTCAGTCAAAGTTTGCTTGGCACAATTTTAAAGTCATACGAACAATTGAATAGACTATTTAATGTTAAAATAATAAATTATGCCATTTTTACTCAAATTAATTTTTACAAAAGCCATGTATGACATGCATGCCATTGCCATTTAAAACCGTTGCGTTCGAGAACAGCCCGTTGGATTGGAATGTCAGTTTAATTTATGGAAGCGTTCATTTGCAGGGAATATACGTTTTTATACAATAAAAATTACAAACGATTTAGCTGTGCAACTATTTTGGTAATAAAATATAAATGCACTTTTGAAATCGATTAATGAATCCAAAAGTTTTTAATAAGATATTTGGATTAAATACATGGGCTTATGGTGTTGCCATTATCATGAAACTTAAAACTCAACACAACAGGAGAGCCATATACTCTAAAGGAGAGCCTTTCTTTGATTCTGAAGCAGAGGGATACACAGATATTAGTCTGCTGTAGGACCAAAACGTGTTGAAGCCTCATAACAGTTCACTGATTATGATTATAACATACTCGGTTGAAGACTAAAATTCCATGATGTTGAATATTATTATTCCAGTATGGTTTGTATTTTATTGAACAAAAAAAATCTATAAGGAAGGTAACATTTGAAACACATGGATAGATAATAATTGAAATACAATGTCAGTAAATAATAAAATTTATTGTAATTCACATTTCAAACAAAGTGCAACCCACATTTTCAAACACTCATACCACTGTGGCATCCTACGATTCTATTGTGTGAACAAAATATAATGAACTATGATAAAATTATTCGCTCTTAGTCTTAGGAGCATCCTCCTTGTAGTAGAGGAAGACGAAGGAGAACAGGAACACGCCCACCATCATGGAGAAGGCGCTCACGTAGTACGGGTACGCACTCGGAATGAAGCGTTCGTACTGTGTATGTTGGAGTGGACGTACTGAAACCTGGAACAAGTTTCGTCAATTAGTAAAGGTAATAAAAATATACAGTTGAATTTAGAATCAACTCCTTTTTAAGTTGGTTAAAAATATGATTAGTATTTTTTAAATAAATAATTGAATATTTCAAATCTGTCTTTCATTGTAAACCATTTTTTAGGCGTCTTATCAAACTGACCTGTGTAGAATGATACAGCCTAGTGTACCCAACCCTGTCGTAATCGACCTTGAACTGGTACACGCCCCAAACATCGGGGACCTTGAATATAGCCTCATACACTCCATTGGGTTTCTTCTTCAGGGTTGTGCGAATGAAGGGGTCAATGCGGACAAACTCCAGCTGGACATCGTTAGCCTCAAAAGGTTGCCATTTGCCATTCTTCAGCTCTTCAATTTCAATTCTGTAGACCTGGGAAAAATAAATAAAAATTGAGACTCACATGAAAATACATGTAAGTTTACTGTCCACTATCAAAAATGCCTTCTTAATGTGTGTACACTTTGGTCAATGTAGCCTGAACTAAAATAAGCCAAAATTGGCTTAGTCTTTACTATTTCTTTTTTTTTTAAATAAATTATACTTACAACAGTGTCAGTGATGGTGTAAGTGTTGGAGGAGTCCTTCTCGCCCTGGCGGTGGTGGTGCACATTGCGTACGCGCAGGCGGCCGCGCTCGCCGAAAGACCACTCGCTCAGGCGCACTGCTAGGGCCTTGTTGCCAGACTGAGCTGAGCTCACCTTGTCACCCTGTGTGATTAAATTTTGATCTAAGAATATATAATTATCTTGTGAAATTACAGACAGAAATGTAATGTTTTACATAGGAAAACTGAACTGATAAATAATAGACGTATTTCTAAAGAAACTAATGATGTTGAAATATTTATAGTTTTAAGGGAAATACTTCAAATTATCTACATCTAGGCAAAGTGTAAATACTTTTTGGTCAGATGGATCCTCTCTGTATGTGGAGACACTGCTTATGATGATAGTTAAGTAAAAAAATCTTACATGAACTTTAGCAATGCCAGAGTTGAAGGCTTCATCAGAGAAGAAGAACAGAGATCCACTGAACACAATGCGGGCGTTGTTCCTCGCCTGCAGGGCGGCTATCAGCACGGTCTTGCGGCCAACAGCATGTGGGTACTCCTTCACCTGTGACAATAATACACATAAATGTAAGATCTCAATTGTATCTGTATTTCAAACTAGCTTCTGTCAGCGGTTTCACCCGTGTCCCGTGGGTACTACTCGCACCTGAATAAAAAGTTGCCTATAACCTTCCTCGATAAATGGGCTATCTAACACTGAAAGAATTTTTCAAATCGGACCAGTAGATCCTGTGATAAGCGCGTTCAAACAAACAAACTCTTCAGCTTTATAATATTAGTATAGATTAGTTTTATTTAATTATATATTTTCATAATCATCATACTTTGTAGGTATTCAAAGTAACAAGTTTATAGATCACTAGCTTTCCGCCCGCGGCTTCGCCCGCGTGGAATTCTTTAAACGACACACAGCGCCATCTACAATCCATCCATCAAGCAAACAATATTTTTGTTTTCCCTCGGGAATATCTATTTTTTTCGGGATAAAAAGTACCCTATTATTTAATCCGGACTTCTAACTTTACGTCTGCAAATTTCAAAGCAATCGGTTCAGTAGTTACGGCGTGAAAGCGGAACAAACAAACAAACAAAGTCACTTTCCGATTTATAATATTAAGTAAGGATATCAATATTAAGTAAGATTTGAGGAATTAAATGGCTTTAAATACATACAGAATACAGACACTCAAAGGTAGATGATGTTTGAATATTTTCCTGTTTACATACACCTGTCCTTGTAGCTATAACAATAATGTGTCCATACCTGGCTCTTAGGATTGTAACTGTAAGCAGTAGAGTCAGCAGTCAGGATAGGTAGCACCAGGCTGTTGTCCTTATCCAGGATGAGACCTGTGCCTTCAAACAGCAGCGGCTGGGTGTTCTGGTCTCCAACAATAGTGGGAGAGGAGATCAGGTTCTTGGGAGACACCACAATCCTGGTGTGCTCGCCATCATCAGAAGCATCATAGTTGAAGTGATCTATCACTGCTGCTGATTCTTCATCCATCTAGAAAAAAGAGAATATGTTTCAGAGCTACTACAGCTTACTAAGGGTAGGACTGTATAGCAAGGACACTCTAGTTAGAATATATCATCACTCTTACATAGGTGTAAGCTTTTTATAGTCAGCAAAGTTAAAGTTTATCCTTTGTTTGTACAAGTATTAATGTCCTTATTTACCTCAAATCCACACTCCGAAGCGATTTCTCTGTACACGTCGCCGGCGGCTGCATTGCCAGCCATGAGGAGGTTGCCGCCATCGTCAATGAACTTTGTGATGGCCTCAGTGTCGATCTGACCGCCGAACTCGAGCACCGAGGGCGCGAACACGATCAAGTTCTTGTACAAGTACTCTCCATACTTCGATAGCAATAGGTTAGGGTCGTCAGCTAGTTTGTATGTGAGAGTGTAGCCACGATCTGAAATCAGTAAGCACGCAATTGATAAAGTTTTCAGCTATCATATTAGAATGTGTATTACACTAACAGTAATGTTATTTTATTATGGCTAATTAAATCTGAAAGCTTGACATTACAATAAAAAAATATACCGGCGTCTAATCAGACAGGGCTCACCTTGCAGAGATTTGAAGAACTGTGAATGGGTTTCTCTGATGTTGAGATTATCGACAAGTACCAATGTTTCCTGTTCAGCTAAAGCTAGTGATAATGTCGCTATAACTCCTAAAATTAGAGGAATCTTCATTTTTCTAACTTAAAATTAAGCCGCACAGAAATTAATCAATGACGTGTACGTAAACGTAAAATAAATACTACAGACAACATAGACGAATGTAGGGTGGGAAGAGTCACTCTTCAAAAACCGTAAAATTAAGAGACTGATATTCTCTGTATTTTACAGAAAAACCATTGACACAGACTTTTTTTATTTTGCTGCAGTTGGTAAAATTGGAGATTTTTTCAATCTGTGGCGTCAATTTATTTTGATTGACGTTTCGTAAATGATGATTTATTTTTGTATCGAAAACCTGCTCCTTGAATTAATTGAATAAATAAAGTTAGTCATACTGGGTGTTCATCTCATAAGGCAGTCTTCCATAAGTGTTTCTAAAATGATCATATCGCGGTCTAAGCACCGCTCTTCGGTGGAAGTGTGCGCGGACTGCGGTGCATCAGGTCAGGGCGATGTTCCAGTTTTAGATTATGTTTTAATTGTTCCGGTGTGAGTTTTTATGTGGGTTTTAAATTATTTGCTGGCCGTAGATCCGTCTTGGGCATCGATCAACCGTGGGCTGCTGCTGTGTGCGGAATGCTGTAGCGTTCATCGTAGCATGGGACGACATATTTCGCACGTGAAATCTCTGCGACAGGGTTCCTGGCCACCATCGCTGCTAGCAGTATGTATAAATTACTTTTATAGCACTACCATTAGGACCAATAAGCAAGGCAACAATTGCCCTAATTTTCTCAGCAATTGTATTAATAGATGTGGTTTTAATTCATTGCTTAGTCATCTGGATTACAATGACTTTAATTGAACAATAAATTAAACTAGTAGCTTCTGAGTTGGATCTTATTTTAGAAATGTTACCAAGAAACTTTTACAAGATGTATAAACATTTTTCACTAAGACCTGTGTAGTTTTATCACTATTATAGAATTTGAATATATTTTCTGTCATATCTTGTTTAGATGGTGCAAGCATTGACAGCTCAGAACGTGAACAGCATTTGGGAGCACTCCTTACTGGACACCTCGGCCCCAAAGCATCTCCGCAAGAAACCACAACCAAAAGATCCCCTGCAGTAAGAACTTGTCTTCTTAATTTGTACTCCTTGCATCAATCAAGTCTAATTTCAGATATGTTATCTCTGGCCGATGTAACTGTGTCAACAAACTGTAACAAAGAGCTACCAAATTATCTTATTTGAAAATGGAACAGTAATAAATCAAAATTGTATAATGCATTAAAATAAATTAATATTCAAATTGCATGTTCACTTAATTTAGCAAAAACAACTTTAGTGTAACATATTTAAGTTCTAATTTTCAAATACAATTTTAGCCCAGTGAAGTCAGAGTTTATTCTGGCTAAGCACCTGAGGCTAGCTTATGTACTGAGGGCGAGAAGAGATGAGCCTCCGAGTGAGTTGGGGAGGCAGCTTCACAGTGCTGTCCGCAGCTCCTCTCTTGACACTGCCATGAGACTCCTGGCTCAGGGAGCTGATCCCAACTACTATAACCAGGTAAGTCCTTATTTACGGATAGTTTTACTCAAATAGAGGAATAGGAAGCCATAAGGAAAATTCATTCCTGAATGCATTTAGTTAGGGGACATTATATTTTCCTTCCTTCCATAATTGATTAATATTTCCTAATTATTATTTCAAAATAGCATGATTCAACAGAATCAAATGAATAAACAGGAATTATCACCATTGTTTTGCAAATAATGACCTATTCCTGGTTATTTATAGTCCATAAATAATCATTTTATTTTACTTGAAGATGTTTGTAATGTCAATCTGAATATAAAAGGAGGTTGAATAGCTATGATGTCTTGAGAACAAAGCCTCTTTCTCTGCATGCTAGCAAACAAGGGTTATAGAATATTTCTGTGATAAAACAACATTTCAATTGAATTTATAGTCTATTCATAACTTATGGCTTGAAGCAGTAAACAAAACAAGCATAAAGAAATGTCTAAATGTGCCTTATTATTTAATGTGCAGATGCCAGCAAATCAACCTACCTCAACCTGACAAATTTCTTCAATAGATATTCAGCCTTATCACAATAGTTAAAGATTAATAAAATTTGAAAGATTTGGGTATGTTGATCTGTACAGTTTTTTGTTCGAAGAATGTTGTTGGCCCTAAGAACTACTGGAAGACTGAATTATCTCCTCAAATAGGTATAAAATGGCCTTTTTAAGTAAGTAAATGATGTGGTGTACAGGAGAAGGGGTCGACATGTCTGCACGTGGCGTGCCGCGCTGGTCAGCCGGCGCAGGCCGAACTGCTGGTGGCGTGGGGCGCAGACCCCACCGCGCGGGACTGCTCCGGCGCCACGCCCGCTGAATGCGCCAGGTGAGATACACCTTGTCAACCTTTTTCTTTAACTAGTTGGTCTATCTCTCTATCAGTACAATAAACAGTAAAAAGACTTCACAGTAAGTCTGAACCAGTTTAGATGCGATTTAATAAAGATGTCGCAGTCAACTGGGTAAAATAGTAATTCAATCAAACAGCTAGCCCTTTGACCGAACAATGCCATTTCATTTACACTGCGCCATAGATATTTTTGCAAAAGATTTGTATTTTTGGGATTTGTAAAATATTAAGATAAACATGAGTGGAATCTCGAATGTGGTAAATATCTGAAACAGCTAAAAGGATTATGACGCGACTTTCACTGGCAGATATCAAGGAGTAACTTAGCATATTTTTATTCTGTGGACCTGGGTGAAACTGCAGGCAACATCTAATTCTACAATAATTTAGTAAGACATATGGTTTACATAATTTTCGTAAAACATTTATGATCTACCCACATGCTCACACTATAATAGATGTGACCTTTAGCTTTGTTTATCAATATGGTAGCCACAAGGTCTTTGATGCATTTTAACACCCACCACAAAAGCTTAAAAACTGCTTTAGAAAATATAATAGTATGATGCATTGTGATGAAATATTGGTCTATTCAATATTCTTGTTTCAAGGAGAATAGCATTGATGATATAAAAAGTTCTAAATATTTTGTCTTGTTTGTGTTGATCTAATTCTCCTTAGTTTCTTCTTTTCTCCTGTTTTTTTTAATATCGATGGGAAATCGTCAGACGGCCCCTCCCGCTGTTGGAGACAGCGTGAGGGAGTGTCAGACTTGTACTGACTAAAACTCAACGTGTTTCTTCTGGAGCCCTTTGAATGCTTAGGCCGCGGTAATTCTATTGAACAATGCCACAGCCCCTCTTCTTTTCTCCTTAGTTAGAGTTATCATCACAAGGAGAATAATTGAAATTAAGTGATGGCTACAAATTATATTTTGTTGTTCTACCAATAAATATAATAGGTATAAATAATAATAAGTACCAACTGTTCCCTTTTGTCAATATTGCGCACTGGAGTCTACCAAAGAGAAACAAAAGTTATATGTAAATAGTTACTCATCTAAGAATATAGTTTGATGAGTAACTTTGACTAACAACCACAAATGTCTAAAAATGTATTTGTTTTCTTTTAACCAGAAGATATTAAAGGGGCTCTTACTTTTTATACAACTTTATAACAGCAAGCTTCAAATGTAACCTCATTATCAGCCTTTTTAACCGACTTCTCATTATCATCCCACTGTAGGGCACAGCCCTAGAGCCACTAAAAAGGCTAGATAATAAAAAGGCCTTATCCAAAACCAACTGAAATACGTAGTGCCAATTTCAGAGGTTCCAGATAATGTTCTACATAGCTGTCCGACAGATACTGACGTCGAAAAGTAGTCAAAATAAAAACATTTCTATGGCATAATCTGCCGGATAGCTATCTAGAACATAATCTGGATCCTGTTAAAACTGGCCATTAATCTTCTAAAATGTTTGGTATCAATATTTTTTTCTTTGTTTCACAGACAAGGTGGCCACACGGAACTAGCGGATCGTCTAACAGAGCTAGTATACGAGGCGACGGACCGCCTGATCTACTTCCTGACGGGCGAGCGGCCCGACCACGCGGCCGGCCGACACTACATAGTGCCGCGCGCGCACGACACGCACGAGATGACTGATGTCGCTAAGGCGGCGAGGGGCAAGCTGCAGCTGGTATGTTTCACTTTATACCGGGGAAATACTGGACATGTTACTGTGGAGATGTTATTTAAAGTGTCTTGCCCTGGTGGGCGAGTATTCCGAGCACACGGCCGTCTGGCACTAAAGTGCCACGCGTCCACATTGCTTTAAAAAATAATTTGACTTGTCTCGATTATAATGAATGAATTTATAACTTTTTATATTTATTTTTGAATTACCAATAATGTCTTGTTTATTTTCAGCTCCCAAATCATCTTTTCGAAGAACTTGTAATGGACATTTACGACGAAATTGACCGCAGAGAAACAGAAGCAAGTAAGTTATTGTAGGGATTACTGTAAAAATAACTTTTACTTAGCACTTAACAGACCTTCAGGTACAAAACCTAACTTCCATAATACACTTAAATGTGTATAATATAGTTAATATATTGTTTTACAGTATGGCAAACAAGCGCTACGGGTCTCGAGCGCTCCGGCGTAGTATTTCTGCCAGTGAACCCCGCTCTGTCGGCACCCCGTAACCAAGGCCGACAGAAGTTAGCCCGACTGTCTACGGCGGAGATGGCTACGCTGCTACGAGATGTCCTCGTAGACGCTACGAGGCGACAGCACATTGCTACGTTGCAGCCCAGAGGTAGGGAATAATCGATTTTATCGCGGCTACACAAGGTTTATAATACGGTAAATAAGCACAACGGGTCTCGAGCGTTCCGACGTAGTATTCCTCCCGGTGAATCCCGCGTTAACGGCACCCCGTAACCAAGGCAGGCAGAAGATAGCCCGACTGTCTACGGCGGAGATGGCTACGCTGCTACGAGATGTCCTCGTAGACGCTACGAGGCGACAGCACATTGCTACGTTGCAGCCCAGAGGTAGGGAATAATCGACTTTATCGCGGCTACACAAGGTTTAAAATACGGTAAATAAGCACAACGGGTCTCGAGCGTTCCGGCGTAGTATTCCTCCCGGTGAATCCCGCGTTAACGGCACCCCGTAACCAAGGCAGGCAGAAGTTAGCCCGACTGTCTACAGCGGAGATGGCTACGCTGCTACGAGACGTCCTCGTGGACGCTACGAGGCGACAGCACATTGCTACGTTACAACCCAGAGGTAAGCAATAATCGACTTTATCCCCGCTACACAAGGTTTATAATACGGTAAATAAGCGGAACGGGTCTCGGGCGCTCCGGCGTAGAATTCCTCCCAGCGAACCCTGCTCTCTCGGCACCACATAATCAAGGCCGACAGAAGTTAGCCCGACGAGCAGCTACGCTGCTACGAGACGTCTTCGTAGACGCTACGAGGCGGCAGCATATTGCTACGTTGCAGCCATGATGTAGGGAATAGTCAACCTTATGCTTGCTACATAAGGTTTATAATATGGTCAACAAGCGCTACGGACAACTGGACAACTGTCAACTGTCAACACGCGTGAAAGTGCTGTTGGAGAACTAAGTGATCTTAAGTGTAAAACTATCTAAATTCATGTGAAATAGTGTTAAAAACATTCATTAATCAGTGTTTCTTGTCTGACATTGTTTGTGGCAAAAAGTGGCTACTGATTAAAGCGGAAAACAGTTACTAAAAACACACAGTGACAATCAACTTTTAAAATTTTCTACATCCACCCTCATATTTTTTTTTTTGTTTTTTATTTTTTTATTATTGTCTGCGCTATGACAATATGTCACCGGACATATCAAAAAGTGTTGCAATA
>NWSH02000560.1:11783990-11798433 GCA_002382865.2 Heliothis virescens
AAAAAAAAAAAAAAAAAAAAAAAAAAAAAAAAACAAGCGCTACGGGATTCGAGCGTTCCGGCGTAGTGTCTCGGTGTTAACGCCATGAGGTTAGGGAATAATCAACTTTATTCTTGATGTCAGTTTTCCACTATACAAATGTTAGCAAGTTGAATGTTTGTTCATTGTGAATGTATCACAATAAAAAATAAAAAATCTATGTCTTGGAAACAAATTCTTATACAACTTATCAATTAATTCCTGCTTCGAAGCGACGAGAAGCGCCAGTGTATGAACAGAACACTACTTTCCATGCACTTGGCATTAAATAGCTGACTTTAAAGGGGTAAAGATAATGGACGAGAGTCTATCCTAACATTAAAGTTCTGATTCCAATGTTACATTTCAGCACCAACAACTCTAACGAACCCGCTGCTATCAGCGAGCCACCTGAAGCACTTCTCTCAGATGTCAGACGACGAGCCGCTCTACGACTCCGTGGCGTCCGACGAGGACTACGCCGCGCTAGCACCCATCAACTTGGATGTCACTGAAGATTCCTTTAGAGTGAGTCGATGTTGTTAAATATCTTAAAAACCGCAGGCAGATTCGAAAATGCCGTAGGAACTACTCCGTGCACCCGGATAAAAGTAGTCTATAGCTTTCGATAAATGGGCTACCTGAAGGACTATCTGAGATAAGGGCATTTAAGGAAACAAACAATTTCTCCTAATCAAAACTTTCAGCTTTATCATATTAGTATAGCTAATAAGAGTTTCAAATGTGAATATTTCCCAAACAGCTATCAAGCGTGATGCCTCGCGCCGGCGAGACGGTCTCGTCGTCGTACAACGCGTCGCTGCCCGCCGACCTGGCCGACACGCGGCGCACGCACTCCCCCAGCACTCTGGCGCACTCCGCCAAACCCGGGACCAACGAGATCGAAACACTCAAGAAAGAAATACACACTAAAGACTCCACCATCACCGAGCTTAAAAACCAACTCAAAAATCTACAAACAATTGTTGAACAACTAACTAAAGAAAATAGTGTACTCAAAACTACCAGCAGCGTAGACGATGACCAGAGTATGACGTCACAGATGTCGATAAACGACAGTACGTGCAATGTTCTAGAAGGTTCCAAAGCTCAGGAGAGAGGGAAGAGCCTTGAGACGGAACCTTTGAGCCGGTCCGAGGAGGTCGATGGCAAGTTGTCTATGAAATCCGCGCAGCGACCGGTCAGTATGTATGAGACTAGGGAAGGACCAAAGAATAACTGGCAGGTTACTAAACACCAGGTACTAATCGTTATTAATTACTAATTTGTATACTTAGCGAGTACTAACTCGGTAGTAGGCTTTAGTTCAATTAATATCAGTTTAACTGTTAACTTATGTAGATTGTAATAGATTAATATAAGATTTTATATTTATGAATTTGTAGCAGGTTTTTGGGTTTTAGTAACATAACTCCTAAAGCTTAAATAGTTAGATAGTTTGGTTACCCTTGTGAACCAATTATTCATACGCAATATAATTAAAAATTGAAATAGGTAAAAATGTGCATGCATTCACTAAATGGTAAATTCTATGAATGTATCGTCAGCTCAGCGGTCGTAAGTCCCATGGGTTGTCTCATCCCTGGAATGTTTTTATTTGCAACTTTAAGAGTGGTTACACACTTACTTATTCATCGCTTGTGTCGTAAGGAAGAGCTCGATGCTATAAGAGACGAGCTAAAAGCCCGACCACCTTGCAGTGAATCAGTGAATGTGGACGGACATTTTCTGCAAAAATTGGCTACGTCAGACAGAGAGCACATCAGCGAAGTTCTCATTAGGCTAACCAAGTCGCTGTGGCCGAAAGCGGTCAGAATATATATGTATATCGATGGTAGCGAAGTTGCATCTCGCGCTCGGGTTTGGTTCAAGAGGGAATGACATATCACTTTCTGCGTCGTAATCGTGCTAGAAAAAGAGGTGGCTAAGCGTTTGAGAGAGCGATCCTATAATTTCAGCCGCCCTGCTAGAAATATGAGACGTTACGGCTAGAGACGACATCGGGTCACTGTAGGCGCGGATCTGTGATCACTGCTTAATTTTCCATCTTGATATCGTCTGTATGTATAATGTAAATTCTTGAAGTCAGGATCTGCCTAGCCTTTTCGCAACTATCTTCGGCTTCCAGTTTNTCCTATAATTTCAGCCGCCCTGCTAGAAATATGAGACGTTACGGCTAGAGACGACATCGGGTCACTGTAGGCGCGGATCTGTGATCACTGCTTAATTTTCCATCTTGATATCGTCTGTATGTATAATGTAAATTCTTGAAGTCAGGATCTGCCTAGCCTTTTCGCAACTATCTTCGGCTTCCAGTTTTAACCGGATGCAGCTGAGAACCAGTGTTTTACATGGAGCGACTGCCTATCTGACCTCCATAACCCAGTTACCCGGGCAACCTGAAACCCTTTGGTCAGACTGGTTGTCAGACTTTCTGGCATCTGTCCCACCAGTTTAAAATTGTTGAAGTAATCAAGTGAATGTTATCGTCTAGCTGACGACGCTAGGCAGCGTGGAGCGGTCGCTGCCGACAGCGGGCGAGGGCTCACCGCTGCCCAGCGGGGAGCTGGTGCAGCGGCGCGCGGAGGGCGTGACTCGTGCCATCTCGGAGCTGTGGGCGGCCGCGCGCGACCAGCACCCGCGCCTGCAGCCGCGCGGCGACGCCATCCGCCACGCCGTGCGCGCGCTGCTGGCACTCTTCCCGCAGGTACATACACCTATACTGAACACGCCAATCAATGCTAAATGTTACTCCGAGAGGCGTGGTTTAGCCTCGCCGTGCGGGGAGCGGAGCAAGTTACTTGCCCGTTCCAAGCAACTGCACTTGTTGCAAATTTAGCCAGCGCCGACACGCGAGCGCGCGGCGCGTGGCCTGAAGGTCTACTTTAGTGGTTGCTACTGGAACTCAGCGACTTACATGCACTTGTGGCTAATGCTAATTACCTTTTTTATTCGGCATCTAGACAACGTCAGACCGCGAGCTGAACCTGGTGCTGGGCGAGCTGCGCGCGGCGTGCTCGGAGGTGTCGCTGGCGTGCTCGGCGCCGTCGCCGCTCAACGACGTGCGCGCGGCCGCCTACGACCTGGCCAAGGCCACCAAGCTGCTCGTCACGCACTTCCCGCCGCACTCATAGCGAGAGCCCGCCTGCCACTACACCACGGTGTAGGGCGGACACACCAGTGTACGGCACACTGACTGCAAACTCGTATTTATGCCAGTGACTATGTGAAAATTTGTGTTAAGTTGACGTGTCAAGTGTTCAATAGTATCCAGCTTTATTATGGATGTTTATGGTTATGGTGATTATCAATAGTGCAAGTTGAATAAGTGGTTCTTCTGGATTTGGGAAAACTTTGACCGTAAAGTTGGTTTCCTTAGCAAACTAAGCGGTAAACAGTTTTGCACGATAAAAGAATAAAGTGAGGAATACGGTTCATGTCACTTGCGCGTACGCAATTTGAGGTTTAGTTTAAGAATAACAAAGCATTTGAGTATGCATTTTTGATTGTTTGTAATAAAAAACAAGGGAATTGAAGCACATAACAAAAAAAGTAATTGATGTTTAACTAATTAAAGTATACAAATAATTGAATTTAAAATTGTTAGAATCATTTTCGTTATTTGATCAGTTGTCTTCCTTTAGTCGGTTGTATTATGCAGCTGAACGTCACTGCAGCTAATACCTCACTCTCAAACTAATTGTATTTAATTCTAATTGTAAAAAGGTGTGTGTTAAAGTAATATTAAATTCTAAAAAGTATTATGAAAAAGACTAACTTATGAGGTTGTTTCGGGATTGTCGAAGTATGTATTGAAACCAGTAATTCATAACGACCCAAACATGTCTATATGCGTAAAGAATAGTTGGGACGATAAGGACGAAAAGCTTTTTAGAGCTGTGAAAATTCGATATCGATAGTTTTCGAAATAAATAAAGATGTGTGCTGGAAATTCCTATAATGCACATAATATTGTGGTGTATAACTGTAGATACAAACCACTCGAAATTTATGAGCGAAAAAGTGGTTAGGAAAAAATACCACTTCATGATTCATGTTAATTATATTGTAAAACATATTCTAAGAGCTCGCGCTCGATCTTGAAGCTCGCGATTGTTCTAGACGAGTGACGTCACCGCGAGGCCGTTAAACAAATTCGTACATTGAGGCTTCACCGTGTCTTAGCATAATAGCTCATTATTATCAGACAAAAGTGTTCCAAAAATACCAATGAGATTCTACAACAGAAAATAATAATAAAAATATGAGAGTTGAATGTGTGTTGTTGTGTAGTATCGATTCCATATCTTACTATTAATTAATATCAGCGGAAGATATAACATAGAATGTTTATAACTGCTAAAGATATTGTATCATATTTGTTTCAATTTCATACATACGGGATATATGTACAGGATGGTCTCAAAATTGTTGAACATGCTTGGGTTATCTTTGTGTGCCACAAGGCATGATTTTTTATGACTTCTAAACTTTGCGTTTAGAAGTCACCTCTTGGACCACCCTGTATTGTGTCCAGGTACCTGTACTTTATTATGAATTATACACACAAATATCACAGGTGGAGGTTAGCTAGTAATTTTATAAGTTCACAAAATAAATGGGACAGTATATTATTAAATAAGTAATTATAATGATCTCGAGAACTGACAAAATTTAATAAATATGAATATTAGAGTGTCTATAGTGCATAGATTAGACATGTCAGCCATATTGAATTTATTTTATTCAACCAAAATATTCAAATGGTTTGGGATTCATTGTATGCAAGCATTTTTTTGTTAAATATAAATTATTTAATATTAAAAGTGTATCTACATATATTATTCATAACTGAATTGTTATTAATTTGTGACAATTTATAATTACAGAATATAACAAAACGCTTGACGCTTTCGATGTACCTAATATTGTATAATGCGGCGCTGAGCTAGAACAAATATAACAAAATATTACTATGTTCAAATATGTACAATCTCGTTAAAACTTACTAATGTGATTGTGAACCTTAGCACTTATTGTATAAGGTCGAAAATTATATAAAGGAGCTAGTTATGTAAGGCTAGGTAGCAAATAAATGGTGTTAGTGATGTATTTAATTTGGAAGTGAAGCAGCAGTATACAGCATAGCATTTTTGTTGTGGACTAGTTAGATGTTACTGGTATACTGTGCTTACTCGACTGCGCTTATATCTAAGGTTAGTAAATATGACGCCAGAATTTGTAAAAAGTGAAATGTTTCTTTGAAATAAATATCAATGTACAGACATTTCTGCAATCGATTTTCAACCTTATGAAAATAATGTGTATATTCGATTGGTAAAATTTTACCTGCGTTTATATTCGTTTACATTGACCTGCTGTCGTCTGTACTTCACATAATTCTGGCAATAACAACGGTTGTCGTGATTATAAAAATTATTATTGTGATTTGCATAATTTTTCAATTGGACAAGCAAATTACTTTTGTTTTTTAAGCAGCGTGTTCACACGCGCAGTCGAAATATTTGTTGTAGAATGTACCGCGTTATAACATGCGTGGTGAACCCAAGTGCCATGCCCACAAGGGTAATAAACATTTTCTCTTGTTTCAAATTTGACCAAAGCTTATTCTAACTTCGTTACTCTGTCACAAATCTGCATTTCTATACTTACACTGTGTCATTCCATTTGATGTGTTCTCTATCTTATAAATGTAATGTTTCTAGTTTATATTCGTAATATTTTCACTTCTTTTTATTATCTTGTCTTATTACTACAGTATTTTTTTGTCTTAAATAGTGTTGTGCTATGGGGTGACTCGTATATCGATGTGAAGAACGTTTATTATGAAGGAACAATATTATTGGTAACTTGTGATTTTATAGACTGTCTACTGATTTATATCACATCTTCATTCCTTTCAATCCCTTCTGAAAAAGGAGTGTGATGCTGTGAGGTTTTAATAGCATATCAACAATGAGGTATGACAGGGTTTTCTATAATATAATAAACGTTCTGTTGTCGACATAGGTGTCACCCCGAGCGTCCCGACGTGTTCCTACCCTACATACGTGAGGAGGTGCTCGATACGTAATAGTCTCTCCATCCCAGTGCTCCTTGGTACCCAGTACTCTGAACTTGATAACTAATTGTGCCTAAAAATTTTATATTCATACATTTGTTAGAGTACCTAGATAAGTTTATCGGTTCGTAGATTTTATATGAGCGTTTCATAATAATATTACGTTGTTAGATAGGTATTTGTATAGTTAACAAGATGGATTTACTATTGTGGTTATTATATTATGTATAACAATTAGCTTTCGTACTATGTATAGGTATGTTTAATATACGTATGAGTATTATGTGATCACTTTATGTGCCAATGTTTATGTAAAAGACGTAGAATAGTAAGTGGTATAGCACACGATGGGATCCTGTTTCTGTATTTTTGTACATATTTACAATATCCCACCAACACTACATAGCTTTACAGAATACCGCGGCGGTGCTCGAGTGCGTATTGCATGCGTTACCGGGAAAAGTGGCATAGGATAAGGTAGCCTCTATGGCAACGTCTCACGTCTCGTTACAACTAAACAACCTTGACGAAATCGCTAATCAACTAATTAAGGCGTGAAGCAGCGAACTCACTTTTTTGTTCTACGTGGCTGTAGGTACTCAAGCACCACCCGAGCAGCACGCTAGATCACAAACAACAAAATATAAGAATACAAATAATTATTTTCTATAGCTTGTATTACTATAATCAAACTAGCTACGGAAACATGATCTCAAGCTGATTCGTATGAAATTTATTGAAATTTTTAACGTTTAAAAATTTATTATATTATTAATTTTGAAATCAGTCATTTGTTTCATTTCACTGAACCTTGATAAAAGGTGTACTCGTCCTACCTAGACAACATGTGCTAGCTTTGGCTGGCTGTAGCTATTACACATTAGGGTTGCTGTAGATATCGATTAAATTGGTCAAGAGTGATATAATAGGGTGTATTGAGGTAAGTTAAAAAATCACCCTTCCAATTTGGTACAAACCTAAGGAAAATAATCGATAGTCCAATAGTGTATTGGAATCGGAATCAACACGAAAATCCATCTAATGTAATGTTTAGAGGGCCAAGCTAGCATTATGTCCAAATAACGAACGTAGCATATAATTTCTCTGCTCACGGATTCTCATTTGAATAACGGAATTCTATTGATTTTTTGAAAACTGCATTCCGCGCAGTCATCGAGCATCGTATTCGTGGTCCCGGTGGGCGTGTGCGCGCGCCCGCGACCTCTGCCCGCACTTCCGATGACGTAGCCGGACAATGTTACTGCGTACCGCGGCTGATCTCACCTTAACCCTGCATAAACTTGCAGCAACGCATTGTACTGTTAATAGCAACACAGTTACAAGTCAAAGCATTACGTAGGTTTGTAGAAAAGATCAGAATGGTATGTAACTGGTAACATAGAATATTTTACGACGGCAATGCCGGTAGTTCCTCCTCAACACATTACGTACGCCGATCGGGATGCGCCACCGTAATGGCATAAATATAGGGAAACTTAGCAATTCCATCTTCTTTCCCGCGATTCCATCTGCAACGAACTGCAACTGTCAAGTGCTGTCATATGGATTGTGAAAAGCACCATTTTGAAATATACTTAAAGCTCGAAATAATTAGCTGCTTAAATAACTGAAATTTGCGTTTCATCAGAATTCTGACAAAAGAACTTTGAAATAAAACTGCAGAAATATTTAAAATATACTTTATTACATTATAAAATTTTCTCACGCTCGTAATAATGTTTTTATGCAACAATTACCTACCTACCACACATAATTACGTTGTACTGAGGTAGGTAATGTGGCCTCGATTTATTTTGTACGTTACATTTCAAATGGCGTGTCTTAAACAGTAATTACAACAAAAAATATATGTAATTGACAAAAATATGTTGTGTTGCTGCNGTATGACAGGGTTTTCTATAATATAATAAACGTTCTGTTGTCGACATAGGTGTCACCCCGAGCGTCCCGACGTGTTCCTACCCTACATACGTGAGGAGGTGCTCGATACGTAATAGTCTCTCCATCCCAGTGCTCCTTGGTACCCAGTACTCTGAACTTGATAACTAATTGTGCCTAAAAATTTTATATTCATACATTTGTTAGAGTACCTAGATAAGTTTATCGGTTCGTAGATTTTATATGAGCGTTTCATAATAATATTACGTTGTTAGATAGGTATTTGTATAGTTAACAAGATGGATTTACTATTGTGGTTATTATATTATGTATAACAATTAGCTTTCGTACTATGTATAGGTATGTTTAATATACGTATGAGTATTATGTGATCACTTTATGTGCCAATGTTTATGTAAAAGACGTAGAATAGTAAGTGGTATAGCACACGATGGGATCCTGTTTCTGTATTTTTGTACATATTTACAATATCCCACCAACACTACATAGCTTTACAGAATACCGCGGCGGTGCTCGAGTGCGTATTGCATGCGTTACCGGGAAAAGTGGCATAGGATAAGGTAGCCTCTATGGCAACGTCTCACGTCTCGTTACAACTAAACAACCTTGACGAAATCGCTAATCAACTAATTAAGGCGTGAAGCAGCGAACTCACTTTTTTGTTCTACGTGGCTGTAGGTACTCAAGCACCACCCGAGCAGCACGCTAGATCACAAACAACAAAATATAAGAATACAAATAATTATTTTCTATAGCTTGTATTACTATAATCAAACTAGCTACGGAAACATGATCTCAAGCTGATTCGTATGAAATTTATTGAAATTTTTAACGTTTAAAAATTTATTATATTATTAATTTTGAAATCAGTCATTTGTTTCATTTCACTGAACCTTGATAAAAGGTGTACTCGTCCTACCTAGACAACATGTGCTAGCTTTGGCTGGCTGTAGCTATTACACATTAGGGTTGCTGTAGATATCGATTAAATTGGTCAAGAGTGATATAATAGGGTGTATTGAGGTAAGTTAAAAAATCACCCTTCCAATTTGGTACAAACCTAAGGAAAATAATCGATAGTCCAATAGTGTATTGGAATCGGAATCAACACGAAAATCCATCTAATGTAATGTTTAGAGGGCCAAGCTAGCATTATGTCCAAATAACGAACGTAGCATATAATTTCTCTGCTCACGGATTCTCATTTGAATAACGGAATTCTATTGATTTTTTGAAAACTGCATTCCGCGCAGTCATCGAGCATCGTATTCGTGGTCCCGGTGGGCGTGTGCGCGCGCCCGCGACCTCTGCCCGCACTTCCGATGACGTAGCCGGACAATGTTACTGCGTACCGCGGCTGATCTCACCTTAACCCTGCATAAACTTGCAGCAACGCATTGTACTGTTAATAGCAACACAGTTACAAGTCAAAGCATTACGTAGGTTTGTAGAAAAGATCAGAATGGTATGTAACTGGTAACATAGAATATTTTACGACGGCAATGCCGGTAGTTCCTCCTCAACACATTACGTACGCCGATCGGGATGCGCCACCGTAATGGCATAAATATAGGGAAACTTAGCAATTCCATCTTCTTTCCCGCGATTCCATCTGCAACGAACTGCAACTGTCAAGTGCTGTCATATGGATTGTGAAAAGCACCATTTTGAAATATACTTAAAGCTCGAAATAATTAGCTGCTTAAATAACTGAAATTTGCGTTTCATCAGAATTCTGACAAAAGAACTTTGAAATAAAACTGCAGAAATATTTAAAATATACTTTATTACATTATAAAATTTTCTCACGCTCGTAATAATGTTTTTATGCAACAATTACCTACCTACCACACATAATTACGTTGTACTGAGGTAGGTAATGTGGCCTCGATTTATTTTGTACGTTACATTTCAAATGGCGTGTCTTAAACAGTAATTACAACAAAAAATATATGTAATTGACAAAAATATGTTGTGTTGCTGCTATTTATTTATTTATTTATTTATTGCCACTTACATTAACAGTATTAAACCACACATATAAGTTACGGCTAATAAAGAAATCTTATAATTAATAACAGTGCTATTCTCATTAACCGGGTGTTCAGTGAACAATGGGACTGTTGGTTTACAGGTACACACTCAAGGCGAGTTAAACATAGCTGAGATAATTAACAAAAAAGTTTGGGAGTCAATTACACTCGTTTAATTGTATGTACATCTATTTTACAAGCACAATAATGTCTCGACACAATTCAATTAAATGCCTGTTAGATAAGGTGTGTATAGTACCTTTTGAGCCCTTGACTTTTTCATTAAAATTAACGTTTTGTAATTGTATCGTGACGATCGATGGTGGATGGTGACATGAATTGTGTGTAACAAACTAGTTACGGAAGGGTATTATACGAGTATAACTAGTACGGAAGGGTATTCGGTATTCTTAATTAATGAGTTGTGAGTGTGACCTAATTTAATCATATTCCTTCTGCGCCATATCAGTCATTGAATTATAACTTTTTGGGAGGATCACACAAATATCGTGTTGCCCGGGTAACTGGGTTGTGGAGGTCAGCCAGGCAGTCGCTCCGTGTAAAACACTGGTTCTCAGCTGCATCTGGTTATACTGGAAGCCGAATCCAACATAATTGGGAGAAGGCTAGGCAGATGGGAGCGTCACACAAAAACCTCATCATTATCGATCATCAAATTACATGCATGAATTGTAAAAGGAAAGCTACAAAAATGCTTTACGTTCCTGCCTATTATTTAATGCAGACGTTATTTTAGTAATTTTGGCTCTGGCTGCAAGTCGCATTGACCCCGTTTGTTTAACAAATACCACCTAACGTAAGAACTGAACTATGTGTGGCCAATAGTCGAGAATATTTCATATGTTGTCTGTACAAACACTTAAGCCGTTGAATGCATGTAGATTTATTGATCGTTGAACTAAAATTACCATCAATTCACGTGGGACGTAGCTAGGAGTTTGTAGAACTTTGAATTTAAGTTTGGACTTATAACAAATAGATTATTACAGAAATCTGAACCATCCGCAATTAGTATTATTATCATCTTAAGTATGTATCTTATTGTATCTTCATTATTTTGTATTCTCGACATATAAGTAGGTATATGGGGCTCTTCAGTGCTCTCACTACCTACTTAGAGGCAGATAGATATAGATAGATACTTAGAGATAGATAGATATAGTTAACTACGTTTGTCTGGTTTTAGAGACCCCCGCCCTCTACCCTGTCTGGGCCCTGGGGTGGTGTAGGGTGCATTGGGGTACGCGTGTCTCCAATTTATTGAACACATGTGGATACTTTATCTTGCAGTACCTATTCGGTACAGCGTGCTCGTAGGGCTATGTAAACAATTATGATCGAATCCGATAATACTTACATTTGTGATGTTTGTGGTTTTTTAATATCTATGTACTGTACGAATTTAATTTGTAAGCAAACGTAAAATGGCCCTATAACCCGGCTACTGGACGATTTCCACGTTTATGTAAATTATTTCTTGGAAATGTTTATAAAATAAAAACTTCGGTCGCGTGTGAACCGTTTTACATATGAAACGCGACATAGTAGCGACGTCAGCTCCTTTGTTTTATTTTAAAGCGTGTTCAATTTCTGAAACTGAATTTAAACGTTTTTAACATGAAAAGAAATTCTATGTTAGTATGTACATTTTTCGTAAACCGATTTTACGGTCACAACTTTTTTGTGCTGTAAGTTTTCTATGCACCAACAGGATGCAAAGACACATAATGGCATTAGATACTTAGGTACTTATATACTTTTTAAATATGTAAATTGGAACCTTTCCAGTAATCCTATTAATAATTAAGTAATTGCTATTCAATAATTGATCATTTTATTAAATAACATAAAATATTTCACATCCATAAAGTAATTAAAATTAGATTTGTATTTCTTCGGTATATTATTTGGTAGGGCTAACTAAAATAACTGCCTCTCAAGAGCACTTCCATATGCAGATAGCCTGGTTTCCTCCAAAGTACATGTAGCACATATTGGTGCACTCATAGGTGACTTCGAAGCCATAGCTTTCTCCGACGACCACGTGGAAGGAGGGGCCGAACTTCTTATCCATGGACTCCTTGACCATGCGGGCGGCCAACTCGTTGTTATGTGAGAACTTCTCGCACGCGGTCACGGATAACTCCATAGCTTCTACGCGCATCTCTTCTGACATATCCGAGTGCTGTGGACAAATTGGACGTCAGATGTGTACTAGTGTTACGATCGCCCTTGTGGCATTTTCAACTCTAACCCCCGGATTTCAGAACTTCCAGATAAAGTTCTAGATTGCCATGCGGGTGGTGCCACATGAATGTTTTTATTTTGACAACTTTGCTATGGCATGCATGATCTGTCAAATTTCTTTTTTTCTTCAGTTATCTAGAACTTTATCTGAAACCCGTAAAACTGGCTGTAAAACTCGGTACTTTTCACTCCTGCCTAGACGTGATAGAAACATTACGTAAGTACTTAGGTACGGCAAAAAAGTAAATAAGTACTATTCATTTCTAAACCATGTAATTGTTTGACCATAACCGATTGTCCAAACACATCGCTTTGAGAATAGAGATAGCGATTGGGTCCACCTGCCAAAACAAACAGATGAAGCATCGCGATCGAGCTCTCGGGAGCTGTCGGCAGCCAAACAAATGTGTTTACTTACCGCCACCCGGTAAATTACGACGATATTTGGACGAGAGAAATTTACCCAACGTTGCTTTGCAAAACAAAGTTTGTAGAGATGAAAGTAGACGATTACGGCAAAGTTATGGTAGCTCAATTCTTATACATAGATCTACTTATTGATTTTGGAGAAACTTTAATAGAAGATGAATCTGTAGAAGAGAGGGCCAAATCACTGAGATTTGGCTCCTTTCTTTGAGACTTCTATAATAGTGTGCCCAATATAGCATGCCCAATAGCAAAGCTTGCATAGGTCATTAGAGTTAGAGAGCCCTCATTCATTGATGATTAGCATGACCAAAGTCTCCTTTTACACTGGAATCCGAATATGTTATAAACAGATGCGACATAAGTAGTAGGAACCTTAATCTACAGATGTGACAGTGTAGGGCAAAATAAGTGTCCAGTGGACGTAGTTTTTTTTACTATTCAGACATTTGTGCCAAATAAAAAACTAGGTTTTTTGTCCGTCGTTTTGAGAGCTCATTGGACGCGTATGTAACTCTATCCCAAGTGTTCCGGTCGAGTGATGCGTTGCAGCGAGCCAAGTCGTGCCACTCTCAGGCCTCGAGCCCGCCGAAATTTAATATCAACGGCGCGGCTGTTTGATCAATAGGCAGAATACAATATATTATGTATCTCAGAATCAAATACGAACTCAAAAACTAAAATATTTTAGTAAGGTCATCTACGTATTTTTAACAGTCGTGGAACCCGTAAAGGACACGACCGACGCCTAATTTATTGATAATACCACACCCTTACTTTTATTAATTGCATCAGGTACTGGTAGCAAAAGCGTCGCCTCCATTATTTGATCTTATTTGATGATTGATTCTTAGGAAGAATTTAAATAGGTAGGTACGCATGCCTTTTATATCGAAGATATGCTGCTAGGCGTTTCCGCATCATAAGCAGTTAGGTACAGACGACAGCACAGACAGTCTGTGGTAACTGTCTATCTGTCAAATTTCTGCACTCGATTTTCAACCTTATCACAATGGAGGTAGGTTAATGGATTGGTAAAATTTGACAGATTCATATCCTACGTTGGGGAGTGATACGGATAATCGAATGACGTTATATCGATGGTCGCTATATCGAAAAAAAATATGAGTGGTACGCTATCTCGAAAGCTCATTATGCCGAAAACCGGTATATCGACTGACGCTATCGCGAACAACGGTATCTCGAAAAACTGTTTGAATGGTACGCTATTTCGAAAGTGTTCTCTGTCAAATCTCGATTTGTCCGGCGATACCCTATCTTTGTATTGCATTTGGGAAACCAAAACAATGAGTAGTAAAGGTAAAATTAACTTTTAATTAAAGTATAAAAAATAAATCAACAAAACAAAACTTGTGTGTGGTACAAATATTGTAAATAATGTAAATGTATATTCAATACAAAATTAAAGATTCAATGAACTTAATATAGATTAGTATTAAAAGCTATACTTTTTATGAATTCATTAATGGACATTGTGTTTTTTTTTGTAAAATTACTGCGATGGCGATTTCTTTCCAATTATTTCGCGGCGGCGCGGGCGCGGCGTCTGTGGGATGTTAGCCAAAACTCTTTCAATTTTGTGAGTTGTTGTATTTTGTTCATCAGTGAGCTTTTGAATACAGCCATACAACCCGAGTTTACACATCGACAAACC
>NWSH02000560.1:11800573-11837498 GCA_002382865.2 Heliothis virescens
ATTTGTTCAACAAAAATTGTAGATAGAACCTAATAAAGTATTCTGTGGTTTATGAAACTAAAAATTTGTAGTTTTTATTATTTTATTTATCACATTATAATAAACTAAGTACTTCCACCCGCTGCTTCGTCCGCTGGATTTCGGACTTCGCCCCTCATTACTTCTAGCGACAATATCTCAAAAACTATTAATCTGATTGATATACTTAGTGTAAAGGGCAATTTTAATGTGCGTTATTGTCTAGGTATATGACTATACATATTTATTTTGATAAGGATTAATACTGAACTAAAGGAAATAGATTTTTACTTAGTACCTAGTATAGACAACTGTCGATTCCCAAATGCAATACAAAGATAAGGCAGATTTGAATCGCTATATAATAATAAACTTTTTTCTCGGGATGTTATTCGTCATTGCCATTAGCAAATCGCAACAGTGTATATGTATACGAACACTTTCGAAATAGCGTACCATTCAAACAGTTTTTCGAGATACCGTTGTTCGCGATAGCGTCAGTCGATATACCGGTTTTCGACATAATGAGCTTTCGAGATAGCGTACCACTCATATTTTTTTTCGATATAGAGACCATCGATATAACGTCATTCGGTTATCCGTATCACTCCCCCTACGTTGACCTGCTGTTGTCTGTACCTATGTTATTCTAACTAGAATTTGCGGATCATAACAAAGTGTAAATATAAACAACACAAAAGATCTGCCTACCCCCTCTCCAGCCCATTCCCTAAAACTATCGCCACGTAACTACTTAGGTACGTTTTCAAAATATAAACTGTGTCTAATATTTATTTACCCTCACATTAAAGTCCTACAGTTAAATTCACACTACTTATATATTTTTAATACCGCAACTAAATACGTAGGAAGCAATTTATTCGCAAATGAACGATATAATGAATGTAAAATCAGTTCTCATTAGAAATTAAAAAATGTTACCCTTATAAGTGGATAGGTGTGTATCACTTTCTCAGGCGCAGCTCCTGGAGCCGCAGTCTCCTCTGCCATTGTCCATAAATTCACAAATGTTCAATTAAACTTGATACAGATACGACACAAAACAATATTGTCGAAATCCGACACGACTCTCCGTTGACCGTGCAATGCAACGTCTCCCCACTGTTTACCCGTTGCCTTGGAAACCGACGGAGGCGGGAAGATTCTGATTGATTTTTCTCAGCGCAATGCACTGTGGCACCGATCTGCGTAGCCAGCCAGTGTCGGTGGTCACTAAACTACTAATAGTAGTAAAATAATGAGCCTGACATCCAAGGTTGCGCGTGGGAGACTCTGACTATAATTTTAACATAGTTGGCATTTATCTATCTTCAGCCTTTGATTATAATGACATCATTATCATGATAGGTAGACCAATGTTCTTATACATAGTCTCCTTACATAACCACAACAAGTCGTATAGAATAAAACTGACTTCCAAAATTGAAGAGGTCGTCATACCCATGTTTCAATAGTAAATCCTAGAATTTCAGAAAAACCATTATGCGATATAGGTACCTAAGTACTTAAAATATTGGAATACCTGAGCTGACTTCATGCACATCATTTTTTTAGTGTTGTACGTAAGATGTTTCGCGTTCAGCTATACATCTAGATGTAAGCGTGAGCTATAAACATCTCCCGTACCTACTCTACTCTCTATCTCATTTTCATCTCAATAGGTTCAGCCGCTCTACCGAGTAAGTAGGTGATAGACAGGCCATATCCCTGCTAAGTCAGCTAATGATTTTATTCCTTTTATATAAGAATCAAATCAAATAAAGTGTAAATTACGTTACGTACGGTATATAAAAGGCCAATGAACTTGAAGTTCGAACTCAAGATCGAGATCGTAGGGAGAGTAAAAGAGGCTTGTTTTCTGCAAGTCCTAATAACGATGAGAGTTAAATCTATATTTAGTCTGATTGATGAACTCCGATCAGGATAATTCATTCAGAATTTCCTCTTCAGTCTCGTGGACGAATTTTGTGGTGAAAATGCTCCTTCATCTATAATGCGATGCTACCAAAACCGATATTCATGGTGGAAATAATATTTATATGTTTACAACATTGAGGATCTGCGCGTGTTTGCGTTGTCAAATCAATTGTCAATAATGTCAGTGTCAAAATCAGCTGTGTATTTGTGTTCAGCGGAAGTAAATTTTCTCTGTAAAACTTGAAGTTTATGTGTTTTTGACCATTTTATTGCAGTCTAACAAATATCGTTACAAATTATGGCTTCTCGCTTTAGTGGTGCTTTACAGTTGACCGACCTTGACGATTTCATAACACCGTCGCAAGTGAGTACCAAAACATAACCTTACTTACCAACAACAAACATTATAATATTTTGACGTAATTTTCGCTGCTGTATGAATAAAACATGCATATTGTTTAGACTAATTAGATAATCTTTTCGTATAACCAGCATTTCCAAACTTGTACTCAAAGGTAGATTTTCTATTCAACAATCAAGGCTAACTATTTGAACTATTTGAATATCAACAGGAATGTATAAAACCTGTGAAGATTGAGAAAAAGAAGACTAAAACTGGTGCAAAGATAAAGATAGGGGAAGATGGGTACTTTGACGTCTCGAGCGGGAGGGAGCAGAAACTGCAGAAGGTTGAGATCACTCTGGCAGACTGCTTGGCCTGCAGCGGATGTATCACGTCGGCGGAGAGTGTACTGGTCACCAAGCAGAGTCAGGAGGAGCTGCTGAGGTGAGCAGAGTCATTATAATTTGACTTTAGAGGTACTCGAGTGTAATTTTGGTCAGTGTGTAAATAAGTATTTGTATATGGGAATCATGACTGAAGAGATTTAATAATCCAATCAAATATTTTAGTCAGTTACACATCATTTGAAAAAGATTGCTGATACCAAAAATTGTATTTAAGAGGAAAATCTTATAAATATTTAGTTATATGTTATTGTTTCCAGAGTATTCTCAGAGAGGAAATACACAGACAATAAAGGAGAAACCAAAGATGTGAGCCTGATAGTGATATCTCTGTCGCCACAGCCGACACTGTCCCTTGCAGCTCGGTACAAGCTGTCCCCTGAGGAAGCCACTCACAAGTTAGCAGGTGCCTTTGTATTTTATGTCTAACAAAATTTTATTTACTCTACAATTATGCATATTAATAGCATGGTAATGCACAAAAACACTATATTTTTAACTGATTTTTGTATGTCTGGAATACAAATCATATTCTGCATACTCCATTGTCTTTATAACTTTGAATATCTTACATAACACTCATGTAAACTTGTCCAGGCTACTTCAAGAGCTTGGGTGCAGACTTGGTGCTGGATATGACAGTAGCTGAGGACCTTGCACTACTGGAGGCTCAGCAGGAGTTCCTGCAGCGCTACCAGAATCAGCAGACAGACCCCAGCGCTAAGAACCTGCCTATGCTGGCTAGCTCTTGTCCAGGTATATGGAAAACTATGATTTTACTCAGTTTAATAAAACAAAGAATAATTTTGCTGCACTTAATGTCCTTACAATTACTACTGTGTATTATTTCGTTAACTCTTTGCATTCCAGTAATACACCATATGAAATGTAAAGATTTTCCAAAATAATACAGAGAATTAGGTTTTTTTGTTCTAAGACCTATTAAACTTGGGTGTAGTATTTGCAAGCCATTTGTTGCAGGTAACCATTAAAAACTTAAATTTTAAACTAGCCATCACTGGTTGTCATATAAAGAAACCATTTTCATGTACTTGCATCATACTAAGAACCTTGAAGCTTCACACAGTCACTTGTATAATACAATTCTCAACAGGTTGGGTATGCTATGCAGAGAAGACACACGGCAACTTCATCCTCCCATACATCTCCACCAGCAAGTCTCCACAACAGGTGATGGGCTCGCTGGTGAAACAATACCTGGCCAAGTGCAAGGAGGTGACTCCCGCGGAGGTGTACCACGTGACCTTCATGCCGTGCTACGACAAGAAGTTGGAGGCGTCGCGAGAAGACTTCTATTCAGAGATGCTGAACTGCCACGATGTTGACTGTGTTATTACTGCAAGTAAGTATAAACAGTAATGTCTTTGGTATTTGTTTATTTTATGAAAAAATATTTTTGTTTATAATGTTGAATTGTTTATCTTTTTTGTGAGTAAGCTTACGTATGCGTGAATCCGGTTGTATAATAAGAGTTTTCCAAACATCTGCCTAGCCAGAAGGCTGATTGAAAATTCTTTCGTAGACATGGATCAAACTGACTGTAATAAATGAGCATCAATCCCCATATCCACTGCAACAAGTGCAGTAGAGGTCGTCTAAGCTGAAATCACGCGCCCAACTGCCGCTTTGTAAGTGCGCCGTGCACCGTAAATGAGGTAGAGGGGCGTGTCGTCAGCTTAGACTTGCTATACTCGATGGATCCACCATTGCTACTGTTCTTTAGCTAAGAGCTCTTCAATCATTTCCTTACCAGCATATCTGTTGTAGTTGAGCTGGAACAAATGCTAGACGTGAGCGGCAAGGCCCTAAATGATGTGACGGGTGTCGAGTTGGACTGGCCCTGGGGGGTTGGGGACGCGCCCCCTGCGTTACGGCGACACATCGGCACGGGGTCAGGCGGGTATGCCGACCATGTGTTCCTGTATGCGGCCGAACAGCTGTTCGGAGAACCTGATGCGAAGCTTGTTTATAGGAATTTAAGGTAATTCTAAATATAATCCAGTAAATATTATGTTTTTTGTTAATTTTTTTTTCATGATTGGATTTGATTGAGTCAGATTGGAGTTGGGTATTAAAACTAAAAAATATTTCGATTTATTTAAAGCTAATCGGGTCAACAGCCTAAGAGGGCTGTATGCCTGTAAAAATATTGAGGAATGTAATAATGAGAATACGTAAGAATTTAAAAGTCATAGGTAAGTAATTCTTTTATTACTTTACATGGATTGTTTATCTTTTCTACAATGTTATTTTTACGAAGTAGGAAACAATGTCCATTGAGTAAGGTGTAGCAACACATCGTTCGACGTCTGCCTCACATGACCCGAGCTCGCCATTGTGTGGAGCACTTCTGATTACCCAATGCCCACCTGCGCATTGTTTACGTACAGAAGTGAGCTTACCTTTGCTCGGATCTAGTGCTAACTATGTTACGAGTGCACGACCCAAATGTTGAAGACCCTTGCACTCCACCTTTTTGACCAGTCTATAGTCTATACTAATTACGTGTTGATCGTATTTCCGGATTTCGTGAAATACGTGTTTTTAGAATGTAGTATGATCATTTAAGCAGTCGTTATATGGGAAAAGACTGGGCAGATGATGTATATTCTGGCCTGTTTAGTTAATAAATTATTATGTCGACGTCTTAGAAGATTTAAAGCAAATCCAAATAGAATATGTAGAAATATGGGTCATATTTTTTCAGAATAATTTACAATGGGGAGGCCTTTCCCTAACAGTGACAATTTCTATTGATCAATAAAATATGTCTGTGTATAGGAACCCTGACTTCCGCGAGGTGACGCTAGAGAAGGACGGCAAGGAGGTGCTGCGGTTCGCGATAGCCAACGGCTTCCGCAACATCCAGAACCTGGTGCAGAAACTCAAGCGCGGCAAGTCGCCCTACCACTACGTGGAAGTCATGGCCTGCCCTTCAGGTATTATTTTACAGTTTTTATTTGATTATATATTGATTCCAGCACATACCAAGGTATTGCCTGTTGAGGCTAACCTAACGTTGGGCGTGGAACAATGGAACCGCGCACGATTTCTCTATTATGCACATTCTATTGAGAAGTTATGCTTGTGAGAATATTTTGAGACAGCTGTAAAGAAGTTTGATTATTCTACATTTTAGGATGTCTAAACGGTGGCGCGCAAGTTCGTCCCGTAACCGGCGAGAGTGGTCGTGAACTGGTCGCGCAGCTGGAGGCGCTATACTCCTCGCTCCCCCTCGCCACGCCAGCAGACAACCGCCTCGCTCGGCGGCTGTACGCCGACTGGCTCGATGGCAAGGACTCCGACAAGGCGAGGGCTGTGCTACACACCACCTACCACGCAGTTGACAAGTCAGATATAGCCCTCAATATTAAATGGTAGTAACGTAATACGTTAGTCCTTTTTATTGTTGCCAGAAGTAAATGAACTGACGTTTAAAAATCTTACGACTAGTTTCACAGGTTGCCATTATTCTAGATAGCTACCTGCCAAGTTGTGCAATAGAAATGTTTTTAATTTTGTCAATTTTAGAAAAGTGGCATGGTTTGTCAGACAGCTATCTAGAAATTAACCTGGAACCTGTAAATCTGGCCATTAAAATTTCAATGTTATCTTAGCCGAGTGATGCAGCCGGTTGCATTTAACACGTTGGACGCCAAGTGTCCGACATACATATAATCGTTTTTCTATTGCGTCTCGGAGCGATGGCGTTCAATGCCACAACAACACGTGATTTCTGTGCTATTTTTTTAGCTTTGATGCCCGTCATAGATTCTAATATTTTTATTCTCACCATTACCATCGACCACCATTACCGCTAGGCGCTGAAAAATGCGTGAGTCAAAAACGATTGAACTTTGAATGCAACTGGCTGACATTAATAAAAACACTTGATTGGTCCTTCTTTATTTTGTTCATATAAATAGTTTATGTACAGGTAAATAAGTATGTAAGTAAAGTAGCCAATGTAAGTACAGACGACCCGATCTGTCGAATTTTACCAATCGAACATAAACCTTCCGCTATTGTGATAAGGTTGAAAATATATTAAAGAAATTTGAAAGATTGTGGTTAAAGTGCTGTCTGTACCTAAGGATAATAAAATAATAATGTTGTGAATTTTATTATAATTATTTTAAGCACCCAGTACTTACGTACTTTTTCTTTTGCTGAAAAAATGCGTGGTGGGGTTTAGCGTCAAAAATATCTACCTATATTATAATTTGTGGCATGCTTATAAAGCAAATGCTTTATTACTTACACAATCAAAGTCCAGTATATTTTGTAACGGAAAAATATCTGTTGTGTTGTTGAGTATTTATTAATTTACTTTATATGTTTTGTTTCGTCTTAGTTATAAGGAAAGTGATATTGTATGATTCCTGGGAACTCAATAACTTGTAAATATCACGTTGTAACATAATTGTAAGAACAATATAAGAGCTGTTTGCAAGTCGTGTTTGTGTTCACTACCTATTTGAATATGTATGGTACAACTTATTCGCTATAAATATTTAATTGTTTCTTCGTTTGACCCGTGTCGCCACTAAATGCTTGTTCATTCAATTTTTTGTGCGTTTTCGTCTCCTAGTCAAATTGAGGACCTCCGAACGACTTACGACGCTCTGAATTGAAATATTCTAATTATCAAGTCGGTATTTTTACTCGGGGGTAGGTTTAATTAAGGGGCCGCTTAGATGATTGCGCAATAAATTTTTATGATTTTTTTAATATTGCGCAATTTAATTGAACATCTAGGTGGCGCCTAAAGGCGATGCTAAGGTATTTCTATACATTTTTATATAGTTACGGGATAAATTAAAATGTGATTCATGTGTCGTATGGGTTAAAAGCGAATGTGTTTACTAGAATTTAATTATATGATTAATTAATTATGGTACTACGGTAGTCTTTATATTGAGCGTTGTACAACTTTTACCAATAGTCTGTCGATCGTCAGACGAATATTCTTCTATGCTGTGTGATAGCGAGAGAGTGGATCTATATTATTATAATTTATCATATAAAGCTTTTCAAAATTGCACACGGAGTTATATTTCACAAAAAAAATGTGAAACATTGGCACAGAATTCTTTAAATAAAATGTTGTGTTCACGTTCTAAATTACCAAAAAAATCGAATCAAAAATCGATTTCATAGTTGCAGAAACAATTTGTGAAAGGTCCAACATTCCTAGTGTTCACGATCATTATAGTTATTTAAGCACACATGCAACAATTTGGCCACGCTTCATAGCTGTTACTCAATATTTGCTAGCTTACCTGACCGTGGCTAACTGATCATCCTACTTGCAACAACTTGGCAAGTAGGTTTGATCAGTATCTGTGTTATCAGTGACGTCGTCGCGTGGTCGTGTCGTGACGTGTGAGGCGGCTTCTAAGTTAATGAATAACGATCGCAGGCGCCGATTGTATTCCGTGCAGTGGCGAGCGCGGGCGCGGCGGCGACCAATCTCGTGTTGTACAAATAATGTGTAGTGTTTACATAACAAGTGAGCTGCGCTGAACGTTCCGACTGCAGTGCGAGTGCGATGGGGGCCGCGGGAGTGACCGCCTCCAGGATATACTGTGTTCTGTTCTGCACCATCATCAAGGCGGTGATCAGCACGGGGCTCGGCAAGTGCCCCGTCTACCCGCCGCTGCCTAACTTCGATATACAGCGGGTGAGTTACATACATTTTGTAGCGTTAATGATTCTTTTGGACCGGAAATCAGTTTTGCCTTTTGCCTATTTTACATAGTGTTGTATGAACATCTGTATGCAAACTTGATATCAGGAATCTTGGCATTTAAGAATCGTGTTTTTACTTCAATGAAGGTGGTCTCATAACTCTTGCCGTAGGGGGTTCTGTGCCCATAGACTCTATGGATATGTAGAGCTTAATCGCGCTTTTACCGCCAAAACTACGCCTCCGATACTCTACACTCGTATTCGGGAACAAGTAGGATTAGTATTGATGAGTTCGATAGCAAGACGTAGACGCTCCGTCTACATATTCCAATGTTGGACATTGTGAACAGTCACCTTGCGCCCTGCTTAAGTCCGAATGTCAAGCGGTCACCACACACCTATTCATACGTTAACATAATGCATGCAGTAACTAGCTAAATCGGAAGGAAGCGACTAGAACTAGCGTACAACGTACACGTTCCAAAACTTACGCACAAACACCCAAATACTCAATACATAATACATAAGCAATATTTAATTTGGCTACAAACAGGAAGTTGAATAATGTGTTGATACAACCAAGCGCTGAATGGATTCCGAAAAACAACAGTTTAATTCAGTGCTTAGGAATTAAGTATGCCTAAACTCGGTCTATACCTAAGTCTCATGAGGAAAACAGTCTGGATATTTGATTTAATCATATGCGATAACCTTTTACCACTCACTGTCGCAAATATTTTCCCGGGAAATTGCGATTTGAATTGGTATACCTACCTAATATTTTTTTGGGAAAGTGGTGTCTGTTTTCCACAAAAATGTTTCCCACCAACCGAACTTGCCTGAATAACATGAATATTCAAAGAAATCATTGGTCGACGAACTTTTACAATTATCGAGCGCCGAGTTGTTTTGACTATCTGATTAGTTTTCTTACGACTTCCTACAATAAATTAAATTAGACATTATCGGGATCATTTAACGCGTCAATAAGATTATCTAGCTAAATTAATTCTAATAACATTCATTATGTTTTGAACAATATTGTTTATTTATTACGATAACAGCATTTTTTGTTCCAAGTAGGACTAGGTCATGTTCTTTTCTTGAGCAGATCTAAGTGCGCTATTGGATAATAATCATGTATTTGCCAGAATATAACTCAATATTATAATTTTACAAAATCGAAGATCTGTGACAGACAAAGTTTCATGTTGGTCTTTATGAAACCAACACCGTGTGACAGCCCACATCTTCTTGCTCCCCTATTTCCAAATAGCAACATGTTTCACGTTTCTTTTCTGTTGGCCATCCTTCTTATTCTTTGTATCACTAATTCCTCTTACTCTCACTTAAGTGATGTTAATTAATCCATTCATGTTAATTAATTAATTAATCCATAGTGATACAATTATTGTACCTTGTCCATACTCAACCATCTCTTTGTGTATCAAGGGTTCCACTCGATCGTCAAAGCCTTGAGAGATGACTACGTCGCCGTAGACAGTCACACGACATGGTTAGAGCGTAGGAAGATTTATTTATGAGCTCCAAAAATTAAGCAAACAAATTGTTTCTTGGTTATAGGAACTAGTCGTTAGTGATGTTTGCTGGTCATTGTCAGATTCTTCAAGTGTAGATTTTTCAGTATACCGGTTAGACAAAGTGTAAATAATATTTCTATTGTAATCTACATATTATGAGGAACAAATCAAAATGCGTTTCAATACTTTCAATACTACATATATATACCTATGCCACAATGGACCTATATCCAAACAAAAAGAATTGGTCAACAGAACAGTTGGTCAATTGGCATACTTTATTAATTTTGTGAAGTCAAAGCAAAATTTTGATGGAATTGGAATTTGATATGTCGGATAGCTGGCAACCTGACCCTGGAAGAGTCGACAGGATGTTTAGAGTTCTTAGTTTACACAAAATATATCACTTCTTGGGAAAAAGTTAAAAGAATACCTATATCGGATTTTACGGAAATGTACGGAATCTGTCACATTGTATTGTGTATAGTAACAATGCCAAAACATGAGAATCCATGGACAATACGCTAACGAGCTAACAATACGACAAAATAGCCACATTCGAATTAAGATCCTCCTTCTTTTTAAGTTGGATCAAATAAGCTGCAGAGATTCTTTGTATGGTAGCCTTTGTAACCCAGCACCGGCCCTACAGTAGATAGAGCGAAAGGGGCGCTCGCTCTATGCGCCTGGAGGCAAGGGGAACCAATAAGCCAAATTGAAAAGTATTTTCGATACAGGCCTGCTATGTATACCTACCTACCTATTACATTTTTTTCAGCCTCTGTTTAATCTACAGAATGAGTCTAAATGATATTGCTGAATGTTCCAGATGACCGGCACTTGGTACGAAGTGGAGCGATCCTTCTACCTGGTGGAGATCACGGCGAGCTGCACGGAGCTCAACATAGCGCTCAACGACAGAGGATACTTACTCATCAATATCAATACTGTTAACAAATGGTACCTACTTATCATCATTCGTATAAGTGTTTATTTTCAACCGACTTCCCAAAAAGGTGGAGGTTCTCAATTCGACCGTATCTTTTTTTTTTTATGTATGTTCACCGATTTCTCGAAGATGGCTGGACCGATATTCAAAATTCTTTTTTTGTTTGAAAGGGTGTTCTTCACAGGTGGTCCCATGGTAAGGAAACCAGGATTTGATGATGGGATCCTGGAGAAATCGAGAGAACTCTTCAAATTTCATACGCTTTTTTACGTCGATGATATTATTTCCGGAGCGACTGTCACTGTGGGTGGGTGGGTATGGGTATTAAACATATTGNCTGTTGAATGTTACAATATAATATCATGATATACTGTTTCAGTACTATGCCAAATATGATAACCAAACTGTTTGATTCTATAATATTGAATAACTTGGCCAAAATAATAGATTAATGTTGTTACAGATAACTTCTATCTCTATTTTTGTTATTTTTTATTCTTTAGTTGATAACTTTACATTCTGGATGCACTCATCTGAGTTTTTTATCACATTTTATTTGTTTTACATCTTTTAACTATAAATCATCACATGGGCTCTGTTCACATACAATTTAAATGATCATCATCACCATTTCGTGTCATAACTAAGGTACTTTAGTATTCCAAATAAGTAGGAATGAAATAATTCTGAAATCTGAACAGGGCCTAATCTTTATATCGGTCGTAACGTGATAAATTCCAAGCGGACGATGATTATTTCAAATTAAAGGTCGTAATAGCTCACTCCGTCAACTGGCCAACCGACTCGCCTTGTGATGACTCGTGATGTTAATGTGATGACGGTCAGCCAGCCGAAAACGCGAGGTCCACTGGTTGTCGGACCAGTTGGTCGACGCGACGTTGACAAGCAGTCATCAGGTGATTTCATGGAGTGGAAGCTGGGCGGCATGCGGGTTGACTTAGTTAGCTATGATCTTTAGTCATTACTGAACTTCTAATAAGTTTTTTACTATTAAACTTTACTGTAAATATAAGATATTTTTCCAAAAAAATATAGAAAGTGTGATGATGGATTGGCTCTTTTATTTTCTTCCTATTTAAATAACTCTATACGAACTCCAGCATATCGAAGTGTAGTAGCTTGATGCTCGCTTATATAATCTGTCAAAATAGATAACAACTTTATCTCTAAAGCATAAGGTTCAATATTGATTGGGAATTTTGCATATCGGAGTACCTCGATGTGGTGGCGTCTGTACAACGAAACTATTAATATTTAACTGTTGCAATTACGTGGCTGTTATAAAGATGATAAGAGTATTTATCAAAAAATACATCTATGATTTAATATTATGTCTCACTAACACTTCATCTTCATGTTATTAGCAAAATTGAGCCATTACCAGAATTAAATAAATAAAATTAACTATCAAATAGTTTGTAAATAAAACACGTGGTTACAGTCTAAAGTGTATTATCTTGTATATCGGTGCAGTTGTTGTTCTTGGAGATGATGAGGCGGTCGGGGTCGAGGCGCAGCTCCTGCATGATGGCGTAGATCTGCGCGCGCACCGCCGCCTCGATCTCACGCCGCCGCCCCAGCACCCAGATGTGATCTGTACAGGACCAACGTGCGACCAATACACATTTATTTAGCACAGCTGGGTAGCATGCAGTATGCACAGAAGAGAAAAAAGAATAGGTTCCTGCTTCTCATTGAGCACTGTCAGCACGTGCCCATACAGGGTTAGAAATATAACACCTAACAAACAGTACGTAGTATAGGGTGTAAGGGGGCAAACATATATAGTCCTGTCCCAATTGCCAACCTCACCTGCCCGTGGTGAATGCTTCAGAAATACGGACGAGACTCTGGTAACCGACTGGTAGCGGTACCTATAACTACTTCACAGTATCAAGTAGGACATTAAATGCTACGCTCGGAGATCGACAGAAGCACCTCCGAAGCTAAAAACATCTCACACTGCGCACCTCAACACGCATGCCCAGAGCTTGGCTCACCCTTGTCCAGCAGTGGACGAATACCGGCTGTGACGACGAGATGGGAGGACGAGGAACAGGGTGGTGTAACGTAACCTTTTAAAGTTATACTTATAGTTTTTTACTTGCTCTTTGTAACGAGTCTTGAGTCATATCATGGACATGACTAATCATCTACCTATGTGAATAAAGATTTTTAGGACATTATATCTGCCTACTCCTATTCTAAAGTTCACATAACACGTGCGTGCTTGAATTCTTTTGTTAGGTGGTTAGGTAGGTACCTAAAGCACGTGTGTTCATGTTCTAAATCTAAAGTTCACACAAAACCGATATACAGTCATCCCTTCTTAGTCACGGAAAAAAACAGAGAAGGAGCACGCTGGGACCCTGATTACTTGGCATTTGAAGTTTCCCAGACTTCCACAAATAGCAAAACAATAAACCAACTTTTAGAAACCATTTATGGCCTATGGTTATCTTGGGAAGGCAAACTTATCAGGTGGAAATACGACATAAATAACATTGTTCTAAATTGCTGTGAAATCGAAAGGGATCTCAAGTCACTGCGCTGAACTATGACAGGATGCCGCAGCACGCTGTCAAATTGAGAACCTCTTTTTGGGCTGTCGGTTAAAATTGAGCAACAGATCAAAGCCATTACAAACATTAAAACCAAAAACTGATAGCAGCTACTAAAATTACCTGAATGTGCGATACTGACGCTGGTACACGACCAGACGATCGCGAACTGGTCGTAGTCTGTGAACAGTATGTTGTAGACGCCGGCGCCCGGCAGCAGGCGGCCGATGATGTACGGCACGCGGCTGTTCAGCTTGTACCGGAATATCGACGACGTGTTGTGGCTCGGGATGCCGATGCCGTGCGTCGTTGACGGACTGTTGGTCCTGGAGCATTTGACACCACGATTAAACATGTTCTATAGGCGCAGTTTATCTGTGTGAAATAACGAATCGCATTTTGGGTATAGTGGAAGCAGAGTTCTTTCGACAAATTGGGCTGCGGGTTGTTCGAAAGAGTTACCGCGGCCCTGGCACACAAAGGGCTCCCGAAGGAACACGGTGGTTTTTAGTCAGTAAAAGTCTGACACTCCCTCACGGGTGGGGTCATTCTGATGATATGCCATCGTTAAAGTAAATAAAAAAAGGTGAAGCTAGACAATCATTATGATCCAGTTTACTAGAAAGTCTTGCTTCTCAATGTAAGGAGTGGAACTTACTTTTCAAACCCATTTACAGCCATATGCCAAGAAGTTAGAACCAAATCGTAAATGGTGTCATAAAAAAAAACAAAACCGACTTCACAAAAAAACACTGAAAGGGATGAAAAAATGAAACTTTTCACATGGCTCTAGAAGTCGGTGGCAAAATAAACACAGTCAACAGACCTGAAGACACCGACTTCTAGAGCCATGTGAAAAGTTTCATTTTTTCATCCCTTTCAGTGTTTTTTTGTGAAGTCGGTTTTGTTTTTTTTTATGACACCATTTACGATTTGGTTCTAACTTCTTGGCATATGGCTGTAAATGGGTTTGAAAAGTAAGTTCCACTCCTTACATTGAGAAGCAAGACTTTCTAGTAAACTGGATCATAATGATTGTCTAGCTTCACCTTTTTTTATTTACTTTAACGATGGCATATCATCAGAATGACCCCACCCGTGAGGGAGTGTCAGACTTTTACTGACTAAAAACCACCGTGTTCCTTCGGGAGCCCTTTGTGTGCCAGGGCCGCGGTAACTCTTTCGAACAACCCGCAGCCCAATTTGTCGAAAGAACTCTGCTTCCACTATACCCAAAATGCGATTCGTTATTTCACACAGATAAACTGCGCCTATAGAACATGTTTAATCGTGGTGTCAAATGCTCCAGGACCAACAGTCCGTCAACGACGCACGGCATCGGCATCCCGAGCCACAACACGTCGTCGATATTCCGGTACAAGCTGAACAGCCGCGTGCCGTACATCATCGGCCGCCTGCTGCCGGGCGCCGGCGTCTACAACATACTGTTCACAGACTACGACCAGTTCGCGATCGTCTGGTCGTGTACCAGCGTCAGTATCGCACATTCAGGTAATTTTAGTAGCTGCTATCAGTTTTTGGTTTTAATGTTTGTAATGGCTTTGATCTGTTGCTCAATTTTAACCGACAGCCCAAAAAGAGGTTCTCAATTTGACAGCGTGCTGCGGCATCCTGTCATAGTTCAGCGCAGTGACTTGAGATCCCTTTCGATTTCACAGCAATTTAGAACAATGTTATTTATGTCGTATTTCCACCTGATAAGTTTGCCTTCCCAAGATAACCATAGGCCATAAATGGTTTCTAAAAGTTGGTTTATTGTTTTGCTATTTGTGGAAGTCTGGGAAACTTCAAATGCCAAGTAATCAGGGTCCCAGCGTGCTCCTTCTCTGTTTTTTTCCGTGACTAAGAAGGGATGACTGTATATCGGTTTTGTGTGAACTTTAGATTTAGAACATGAACACACGTGCTTTAGGTACCTACCTAACCACCTAACAAAAGAATTCAAGCACGCACGTGTTATGTGAACTTTAGAATAGGAGTAGGCAGATATAATGTCCTAAAAATCTTTATTCACATAGGTAGATGATTAGTCATGTCCATGATATGACTCAAGACTCGTTACAAAGAGCAAGTAAAAAACTATAAGTATAACTTTAAAAGGTTACGTTACACCACCCTGTTCCTCGTCCTCCCATCTCGTCGTCACAGCCGGTATTCGTCCACTGCTGGACAAGGGTGAGCCAAGCTCTGGGCATGCGTGTTGAGGTGCGCAGTGTGAGATGTTTTTAGCTTCGGAGGTGCTTCTGTCGATCTCCGAGCGTAGCATTTAATGTCCTACTTGATACTGTGAAGTAGTTATAGGTACCGCTACCAGTCGGTTACCAGAGTCTCGTCCGTATTTCTGAAGCATTCACCACGGGCAGGTGAGGTTGGCAATTGGGACAGGACTATATATGTTTGCCCCCTTACACCCTATACTACGTACTGTTTGTTAGGTGTTATATTTCTAACCCTGTATGGGCACGTGCTGACAGTGCTCAATGAGAAGCAGGAACCTATTCTTTTTTCTCTTCTGTGCATACTGCATGCTACCCAGCTGTGCTAAATAAATGTGTATTGGTCGCACGTTGGTCCTGTACAGATCACATCTGGGTGCTGGGGCGGCGGCGTGAGATCGAGGCGGCGGTGCGCGCGCAGATCTACGCCATCATGCAGGAGCTGCGCCTCGACCCCGACCGCCTCATCATCTCCAAGAACAACAACTGCACCGATATACAAGATAATACACTTTAGACTGTAACCACGTGTTTTATTTACAAACTATTTGATAGTTAATTTTATTTATTTAATTCTGGTAATGGCTCAATTTTGCTAATAACATGAAGATGAAGTGTTAGTGAGACATAATATTAAATCATAGATGTATTTTTTGATAAATACTCTTATCATCTTTATAACAGCCACGTAATTGCAACAGTTAAATATTAATAGTTTCGTTGTACAGACGCCACCACATCGAGGTACTCCGATATGCAAAATTCCCAATCAATATTGAACCTTATGCTTTAGAGATAAAGTTGTTATCTATTTTGACAGATTATATAAGCGAGCATCAAGCTACTACACTTCGATATGCTGGAGTTCGTATAGAGTTATTTAAATAGGAAGAAAATAAAAGAGCCAATCCATCATCACACTTTCTATATTTTTTTGGAAAAATATCTTATATTTACAGTAAAGTTTAATAGTAAAAAACTTATTAGAAGTTCAGTAATGACTAAAGATCATAGCTAACTAAGTCAACCCGCATGCCGCCCAGCTTCCACTCCATGAAATCACCTGATGACTGCTTGTCAACGTCGCGTCGACCAACTGGTCCGACAACCAGTGGACCTCGCGTTTTCGGCTGGCTGACCGTCATCACATTAACATCACGAGTCATCACAAGGCGAGTCGGTTGGCCAGTTGACGGAGTGAGCTATTACGACCTTTAATTTGAAATAATCATCGTCCGCTTGGAATTTATCACGTTACGACCGATATAAAGATTAGGCCCTGTTCAGATTTCAGAATTATTTCATTCCTACTTATTTGGAATACTAAAGTACCTTAGTTATGACACGAAATGGTGATGATGATCATTTAAATTGTATGTGAACAGAGCCCATGTGATGATTTATAGTTAAAAGATGTAAAACAAATAAAATGTGATAAAAAACTCAGATGAGTGCATCCAGAATGTAAAGTTATCAACTAAAGAATAAAAAATAACAAAAATAGAGATAGAAGTTATCTGTAACAACATTAATCTATTATTTTGGCCAAGTTATTCAATATTATAGAATCAAACAGTTTGGTTATCATATTTGGCATAGTACTGAAACAGTATATCATGATATTATATTGTAACATTCAACAGGCATAGTATCAATTACTATCAGAACTATCACTGTTATTGATTGCTATTATTTTATTATATAAAAGATCGAGACCTCTAAAAGTTTGGAAATGCTATGAAGATCGGATGGCTTACGTAATATTACAGTCTTAGAAATATTGCTGTAGAAAGACCATCATAAAAGGCAAGATCTATCTAGATTTACTATATTCGTCACTATTTGTAACCTTAGGCCTTATGTAACAAGAAAATATATTAAAATAAAAACAACAATATGCTGCAATCTTCAACATTATTTGTGCAAAACAAAAATAAAGTGCATATAAAAACAAATATATCAATAAATTAAATAGAACAATACTCATTTAAGTACTGAAACAACAGACTGCAATTTGGCTAAACAGCCAATATTCCCTATCAGTTGCAAACCAACACCAATTATTATGTAAGTATCTCATCATTACACAACACACATACAGTGAAAAATCTGTGAACACATTATAAATTGCTATGCTGTCACAAGCAGTCTGTGGAAAGTATTACAAAGTCTTAAAAGTCACGCATTAAAATTATTTTCTCCACTGCCAACACAATTCCTCACATCTGTCACTCTGAGGCACTCTGCATCGCGGTTTCTGTAGTCATAATGTGAGGGGGAGGAGCTGTCCTCAGGGCTGTCGCACTGGCTGTCAGCCAGCAATGCGCCTGTGCTCTGCGGACACTGCTTGTTGTTCTGTACAGTGTACTGGTGCATCCATAGCTGTTTCTCCTCTACCTCTTTGCTTACTACTACAAACAATTCCTTTTCTTTGCTATCCAGCTGCTCTTTGAGGTATGCTATTAGATCACTGCTCTGAAATATTAAGATAATATTGGTTACTTTCAATACCTGAGTACCTTCAAAGTGCAAATATGCTTAATTTTAGCAGAACATATTTTATTCTGTAATGTAATGAAGGAAAAGTAAAAATTACCCTTCCAATTAACTGTGGTGATTCAAGCTTGGAGTCTAGGTTGTAGAAGTTGCCCTGTATTTGCCGAATGGTGATCCAGTGGCGTCGACGCAGTGGCAACATTACAAACCCCAGCTTGTAGTCTGATGGCACATTCAGAATGAAACCACAAATGTTTGACAAGTCCAAACAGCCTGGGTCCCTGGAACATTCAAACATAACATTTCAAGATTGTTCAAGCATGGTTAATGGGTGTCTTTGGGTTTATGAGGCTAATTATATGTAATGGACATATATAAGATGTTACAAGAATACCTTTACAGCAGCATATATTTTGTTTTGATGAATTTTGATATTTTTGGAACCCTTTTGTAACATTTTTTACATAAGTACGGGCCAGTGAAAATATCATTCAAATACTATTCCTGTTTATTTGAAATGAAAAAGGTAAAATCACATTGCATGACACAGCAAATGATAAAATTACTTGATAAATTATTGTATTATAAATGACTGATAATATCTGTCCACCACAGAAGGCTATGATATCAGATGAAAAAAGTATTTGAATTTTTTTTTAATATATTTCTGTAGAACTAGAATTGTTTACTCACTTTCTCTTATCAAACCAGACGGCTTCACAGCCCTTTTTCTGTAGAGCTGCCATTATCACATTGATGTCATAGTTGCCCAGCCCCAGCATGGACCGATGGGGATTTATCCATACATTGGGGGACAGCCTGCTGCATATCGCGTCTAACTCAGACTTCGAATACGTTGCGCGCATCTGGAAACACCAACCAAACCAAACTATACATACATACCAAACATTTGATACAAGAAATAGTCAACATAACAAAGTTTGGCTTTTGAATATACAATAATAGCGCGTTGCACAGCGAGGCAACATATTACAGTAGTGATCATTAAAATTCAGTAATTACCTGGAATAAATTGTTAAGCGCGTGTAAAGCGCACAACTCTTTAACCTGTTTTTCATGATAAATTGTTTGTTTCGAACACATCGCGTTCACGTCCCATTCAAAGTGTTTCTTCTGAACAAAGCAACATGGTCTTCCCAGCAAATATTATAAATATTATTTACAGGGTAAAAACTTGTTATTCTTCTTTAAATCACAATGAATTATAGGATTTTATATTATTTTAATAGCTACAACATATAACTCAACTTGACAATTTTCTTTGACTGACAAACAGAAACATTCTTGACAGCTGTTGCTTAGAGGTGAGACCACCGGAGCTTCATTTAGTAAGCTTTTTAGCATCATTCGGTGTAAACTTGCCTTTAAGTTCTAGAGAATTCAAAAACCGTAACTATTGTGTAATTTCTATTTTAAGTCTATGACTTATTAAAAAAAAACTCGATGGCGCGAAAAAGAAAAGTTTTTGAGTTTGACTTTGACGTTTTCATTTCATAACAAACCCGTGAATTTAATTTCGTTTGATTTATTGAAAAATTAATAATGTTCGAAACTGCTCAAATAGAAGGTTTATTTCCTGAAGATGAAAATGATAATAACTTGTCTACTACTAATAACTCTTTTTACCAACAATATAAACTTTCTCTAGCGAGGTAGGTATGTACAGTTTTAAAAGTATATAAAAAAGATATTTACAAATTAAATCTTGTAAATAAGTGTACATATTTTATTATTGTAAATAGTATTTCTTATGTATGTGAAATAAAAGTTTTAAAAGTTTGTTTGCAATAAACTTTTTTAAATGTTTCTTTAACCATTATCATTTATCGTCAGTACGTCGAATATAGCGTCTTCTGCGATACTCAACGACATTTGGAATGCTAATCAAGAGATGTTATCTGATAGTGCTATAAATCACATTTATAATTCTGCTAACTTTTTACTGCAAAATGCCGACACAAGTAATACGAAAACATGGAAGAGTTGTTTGAAGTAAGTTTATTCTCATAGTTTTAATTATTATTATATTATTTTAATACTTTCGCATTAAGTAGAATAGGATATAGATCCAATTCTACTTAATGCGAAAGTTAATACTATATTTCTGTGGCCCTAGTGAAAAGGGATCTAAGTAAAAAAATACAACTTTACAGGAGAANTAAACAGAGTATGATGTTTATTATTATTGAGTTGTTTTTTATGTAAAGTTAATAGTTTTTAAGATAGTGACTTATACCCACCACAAAATAAATTCTTTGACGGTATAAAATGACTTATACCCCTTTTCCCATAAGTAAATTGTGAATTCTCTTATGTGAAAAAGAATATGCATTTGGAATGACTTTAATGATAGTCAATAACTTACTTACTTGGCCTTTATTTTGGTGAAAACAGATTTATGTCTAGTAATATTATTCTTCACTAAGCCTTTTTTAAGGACCAACTCTTGTTGTATTGCTAAACACCAATGAAATCAAAACGTGGGTATCTTATATTAATTTAGATTAAAAAACACAAAATATATTTTTTATTTTTCGGTTTAAAACAATACAAAAGAACTTGAATCCGAATTTTGTAGTTTTTTCTGTGTCAGTTATACCCATATGCACCAAATAACTTCTTTGTTTTTAGAGATAACTTAGATCTCTTTACATCAAACGATAGAGCATTTTTTTCTGATCATTTTGGTATACTTAACTCGTTTTCGACAAAATCGGACTTGTACCCCTTTTCACTAGGGCCACAGATTTAAGGAAGTTATCTCCAATTCTAACAACTTAACTTTGGGATTTACAGCAAGTTGGATGCATCATCTTATTTTGATCGGACTTCAGCAACTTGTGATCAATGTAATTCTGGAACAAAATGTTCTGTAAATGCCTTCCAAAAAAATAAATGCATCTGCGACCTGGGGTTAGTGGATGCCACTGATAAGGGTCCCAAACAAGTGTCTGAGCACAAGGGGACTTCATGCTTCGTAAAGAATTTAAATTCAGAAAATTCAAGTCAAGAATCAAGATCTGGGGATGATCAGAGACAAGTTTTTAAACCAAGGTTTGGGCGACCAAAGCATGTGGGTAAGAATGTTAACCAGCTACCAATATCCAGTACTCCTGTACCAGAGGAACTAGATTTTGACAAAGAGGAGGAAGAAAACAAAGCTCATAAGAGCAATGTGGCCAAAATCATGTTTAAAACAGCTAAGGAAACCCTTCTTGCTTCTAATCCTGCAGCTAAGAGGACATTGGGCACCTCAAGGAAAGCTCAGGCTAAGTTTGTGTCACCTATGATTGGAGCTCAGTAAGTACATCACTACAGTATAATAAGGTGTTGCTTACAAACTTTTTTTAAAATTCTTGTATTAATTCCAGAGACAAACAGGAGACTGTTGAGCCAGAAGTGACAGATGAGCGACTCAAACATATTGACCCTAAAATGATTGAGTTGATTGAGAGTGAGATTATTGATAAGGGAACACCTATTGGTGAGTATTTTACAACACTTTAAAAATGATAAATGATCTGTTTCAAACATCCTCCTATTCCTGGAGGATGTTTGAAACATAAGATAATTAAATAAAACCAATAATTTATTTACAGGTTGGGATGATATAGCAGGTTTGCATTTGGCTAAGTCAGTGATACAAGAAGCAGTAGTGTGGCCCCTGCTCCGCCCTGACATATTCACTGGTCTCAGACGGCCACCCAAGGGCATTCTCTTGTTTGGACCACCTGGCACTGGAAAAACTTTAATTGGTAACTACCTTTTTTGTCCCTCACTACAAATTAAGAAATGAACAGATTTTCATGAAGTTTTCAACAATAGATACTGACTCATATAGATTAGATAAAATACAATTCAATATTACTTTACAAATCTGGTCACTAGTCTACAAATCAATTAAACAGATTGTAGGTATTGTTCCAAATTTTTTGTCACATTGGAGTTGCTGCGCTTTAATCAATTCTCTAGATATTAGCGAGTTACGAAAGTGGGTCTAAGGACACATACTCGAAATTTTGTTGTGGAACTGTATCAAAAATCATTCTGTTAGGTAAATGTGTGGCGGCGCAGTGCAATGCCACGTTCTTCAGTATATCGGCGTCGTCGCTCACATCGAAGTGGATCGGCGATGGAGAGAAGATGGTGCGCGCGCTTTTCGCTGTCGCCAGATGTCACCAACCTGCTGTGAGATTTTACAATATGATTATTTTCTAAATATCGAGACTCGATATCATCACACTTCTAAAGGCGAAAGTTTGTGAGTCTGTATGTATGTTTGTTAGTTCTTCACGCGCAAAAAACCGAACAGATTTTGATCAAACTCGGCAGTTATACAGCTACTAGCTTCCGCCAGCGGTTTCACCCGCTTTCCCGTGGGATCGCGCACCCGGATAAAAGGTAGCCTATAACCTTGCTCGATAAATGTGCTATCTAACACTGAAATAATTTCTCTAATCGGACCAGTACTTCCTGAGATTAGCGCGTTCAAACAAACAAACTCTTCAGCTTTATAATATTAGTATAGTATAGATTTACTTCAAAATAAGATCCTTTTTCGCTTACAAAAATCGAATGTTACAGGTGATTTTCATTGATGAGATAGATTCTCTGCTCACCCAGCGGAGCGACACCGAACATGAAGCAACCAGGAGAATCAAGACAGAGTTCTTAGTGCAGTTTGATGGCGCAGCTACTGGTAAAAGACATATTTAATACTCAATTTCAGAAACACTCTTACTATTGCGCTGTAGACATAATGTCTATGTCTGGGGCCGAAATTAAGTCTGTATGTTCGTATCTCGATATCTGTAACAGGTGAAGAAGATCGTCTTCTGATAGTGGGCGCCACTAACCGGCCTCAAGAGTTGGATGAGGCAGCGCGCAGGCGCCTCGTCAAGCGGCTGTACATACCCCTTCCCGATGCTGGCGTGAGTATATCTTACAAGCAGTCATTATTTACTGCTTATTGGGCTTCCTCTCTATAATTGATTGAGACCAATTGAGATGAAATTGGGCATGCCGATAGATGGTATCCTGGACATTATAATGATGCGGGACGTGGTTCCCTCGGAACTCAGATGAAGTCAATGGCGAAATCTAGTATTTCATATCTATTAACTCTAATACACCTGTATTTTTCAGGCTCGCAAACAAATAATAGCAAACCTTCTTGCTAACGAGAACAATGATTTAACGCCGCAACACATATCGGAGATCGCAAACTTGACGGACGGGTACTCGGGCGCAGACATGAAGTCTCTGTGCTCGGAGGCTGCGATGGGACCCATACGCTCCGTGCCGCTCTCGCAAATCGTCAGCATTGATAGGAATAAGGTTCATAGTTTTCAAATCTACTTTGGTCTCGCTTGATACTGTTTGCTCAAAAAAAAACAGAGACAATGTATTTGCAGATCTGTAAAACTTCTTCTATTCATGAATGATTGATAATATATGTATTACTTACTATAATGTTAAGTATTATTTCAGGTGCGCCCAGTTTGTGTTCAAGATTTTATAAATGCGTTACAAAGGGTGAGGCCAAGCGTGTCCCAAGATGACCTAGGACAATATGTGCGATGGAATACAACCTACGGCCAAGGATTTTAATAAACCATTTTTTAAATTTGTTTTTTGATTTATTACATTTCCAAACTAGCCATCCCTTCTCAGAAGAAATGAGCGCATATCCCCATTCGTTCATCATCTGTTATGTTTGAGCGAATTCCTCTTAGTGCTGAGTGGTGTGATGATTATATTGCCACCAGTCGTTCGCCAGTCTCGTCCGTTTTTCAGCAGGCTGCACCACGGGCAATTGAGGCTGGCACTAGGGGCAGAATAATGTGGGTTTGCCCCTCTAATAATAATGTATATGCGGCCTCATAAATGAGCAAAGACAAAATATGTGAATCCTACCTTACCCGAAGCCTTTGTCTTTGGTTCTTGACGGTGATAAGGTGTCATATTGACATTTTGCTATCAATGTCATGTTGTGACTTGTCATGCATGTCAAAGCAAAATATTTGCAATATTTTGGCGCGATGTACTTTTTCGTTTTCAGAATGATTCTATTTTCCAAAAATGAATTAAATGTATTATACTCAAGTTATTCATAGCTTTATTTGTACATAGATAGATCTGATCATACGAAAAATCAATATGGAGCAAGAGAATCGTGTTGTAGTGCTCATAGACATGGACTGTTTTTACTGCCAGGTGGAAGAAAAACTTCATCCTGAGTTAGCTGGGAAACCTATTGCTGTAGTGCAATATAACCCTTGGAAGGGCGGCGGGTAAATTATTAATCTACTAGCTATACGTTGCTTACATAATGTTGCGAAACTCATTAATTATTCACAATATTTACTATAATAATTCTTACTCTTGTTTTCTACTTTTGTCAGGATCATTGCTGTTAACTACGTTGCTAGAGACCGGGGTGTTACGCGCCATATGAGAGGAGACGAGGCGAAGGCTAAGTGTCCGGACATAGAGCTGCCTTCAGTTCCTTGTTTTAGAGGCAAAGCTGACATTTCAAAGTAAGACATACAGTTATCTTCATCAATAACATAGTAAGCTATGTTCTACACTCAGAATACACTTCAGATTTCGAAATCTGTAGTGTATTCTGAGTGTAGAACATAGCTTACTGTGTGTAAAGTACTGTAGTAAAGCACTGACCTTACTACAGTACTTTTAATTCCTTGCAATAAAGAATCTATGTTATAAAATAATAATAATTTATTACTTCCTCTAGATATAGAGAGGCAGGTAAAGAAGTAGCGAGAGTGCTGCAGAAGTTCACACCACTGCTGGAGCGAGCTTCTATAGATGAAGCTTATTTGGACGTCACTGCACCCGTTAGTAACACACTATAAATCAATATAAAATCCTTTATAAGACCATTTAAAACCATTCACCATATAAATAAATATTTAACAGGATTCAAGTTTTTGTCTTGCCTTATTCACAGGTGCAAGAAAGAATGAAAACTCTCAATGTAAACTCAGTTGACACAGCCATGATACCCAACACCTTTGCCCTGGGATATGAGTGTGTTGAAGAGTTCCTGGCTGACGTCCACTCATGCGGCACTGAGAATATTGAGTTTGATTACGAACATGCAAAGAGACTGCTGGTTGGTGCCGTGATAGTCAGTGAGATCAGGGCTGCTGTTTATGAAGAAACTGGTACAAAAAAAATCTTAAATTAAATTAATTTATTATAGCTGACTATAATATAAAATTGAGATTGCAGGTTACAGGTGCTCAGCCGGCATAGCTCACAATAAAATTTTGGCGAAACTGGTGTGTGGCATGAACAAGCCAAACAAACAGACTGTACTACCAAAACATTCTGTTGATATACTTTACAGGTAACCTACTCTTTAAAGAATGTAAGCTTCTCATTAATGAATGCATTATCCTTATTTGATATTTAAATTGCACTTTGTTTTCAGCACCCTACCATTGAAAAAAGTAAAACACCTTGGTGGAAAATTTGGATACACAGTTTGTGAAATGTTAGGAATCCAGAAAATGGGTGAACTACAAAAGTTTACTGAAAAAGACCTACAATCCCGATTTGATGAAAAAAATGGGTAGGTACCGTTCTTTCGTTTAATTTCTCACTTATTGAACTTGTTTATTTTAAATGTATTTTTTTATAGCACATGGCTGTACAACATAGCACGTGGAATAGACCTGGAACCAGTGCAAGCAAGGTTTAACCCCAAGAGCATTGGGTGCTGCAAGCAATTCCGGGGCAAGGCTGCTCTTCTTACCCTAGACAGCTTACAGAAGTGGCTCAAAGACCTTGGCGACGAGATAGACGATAGGCTGGAGAAGGATGCATTGGAAAACAACAGAACACCTAAACAAATGGTTGTTAGTTTCTCCATTCAGCTGCCAAGTGGTAAAGATAACAGCAGTTCTAGATCATACAATTTTACTGCCGATGATGAACTATGTTCAGAGCTTTTCTCAAGCAAAGCTTTAGAACTTATTCTAGAAAGTTCTGAAGGTATCAAAGTACAGGGTAAGCAGAATAGCTATGAATACCTTTATATTGTTTAATGTTCTCATTAAAATCAACATCAACTTTTTCAGAATGTGATGGGAACAGAAGATTGAAATCGCCTATTAAATTCCTTGGCATAAGTGTTGGTAAGTTTGAAGATAATACAGAAGTGAAGAAAACTAAAAAAATATTAGATTATTTTTGTGCTGGATCATCTAAAGATACTACAGTTATTGATAAACCTCAAGATAGTATGCAGACTGCAATAGAAAAGCAAGGAAAGACTATCACTGAACAGTCCAATGTAAATAATAAGAATAGCACTAAGAATAATGGCAAACAGTATATTATGCAGAAGTTTTTACAAGTATGTGACAAATCGCAAATGAATCAAACTGAACCTGAACAAGCAGCTAAACAGAACCGCAATACTAATGAAACAGTTTATGAATCTAGTTTAGATAAACAGGAGTCATTTTTCGCCAAGATACTGCAAAGCAACAAAGATCCTATAAGCAGAATACAGCAATCTGATGTGGACATACAAAAAGTCCGGCCAACGACGCCCGTCTGTGACGTGATACCGTGTGGGGAGGACAGCAATGAGACATATTGTTCTGGTTCAACAATTGAAAACGAAATAAACAACAGTGTGGCGTTGTTTGAAGACGATCCTAAAGACGTCGCGCGTCTTACAAATATTAGAGAATTACTGAGCAGCTCCAGAAAAGTGCTTGATGCTGGTTCTGATAATTCAGAACCTGATCGAAATGCCAGTGAAACAGTACGCTCCTCGCCCCAGGGAGATAGACCGCCTGCTGGTATTGTCGATTGCCCCGAGTGTGGGAAGACAATATCTATTGATATGGTCGCGGAACATTCCGATTTCCATCTCGCGTTGAAACTAAGGGACGAGGAAAGACAGGAAGTCCGAAATGAAATAAAGGAAAAGAAAAATGATATCAAAACTAAACAAAATGACGAAAACAAAAAGAAAAAGCAACCAGAGGTACAAAACAAAAATGAATGCATGTCATCAATTGCCAGCTTTTTAGTAAAAATCGACGATAATATTCCTACAGAGAACTGTTCAGAATGTGGTAAAAAAGTTCCAATTGAAAGATTTGGAGAACATTTAGATTTCCATGAAGCACAAAAGCTTAGCAGAGAACTGAATAAGAAAACAAATCCCATGTTCTCTGGAAGCAGTGTAAAAAGAAAGCGCAAGTCTACGTCACCAGTGAAGAAGAATAAAGTAGCCTGTAGGCCTATTGAATCTTTTTTTAGATAATTTAATAATCAATGTAAATAATGGATAAAAGGAACTGAAACACAGATTTGTTGTTTTAATGATGTATATTATGTTAAAAAGATTTACACACTGTAGATCTCATTCTGGATCTTCCTCCAGGCGTCGAGGGGTCCGTGCTCAGGGCGGTACTTGACGTTGCAGCCGTCGTTAGCGAGACGACCTTCCTCACGCAGCTTCTCGAACTCCTCACGCTCGTACTTGGTGAAGCCCCACTTCTTGGAGACATAGATCTGGAAACATTAACATTCAGATTAGTATAGACCAAATTAATAACATATCACATGACCTTAGGACAAGAGAAAGATTTACTTTGAAGGATTTATAAATCATCAAAATACAGGGGATAAATTGTTGGGAGGCCAAGCTCGTGCCCTCAAATATGGGCAGAAGACATTTATTTTGTAATTGCTAGTCTCATAATAAAAAATACTACCTTCTGGCGACCAGGGAACTTGAACTTGGCACGACGCAGAGCTTCGATGACCTGCGCCTTCCAACGGTCGCTGGAGCGCACGGACATGATGGGCTGTCCGATGCGCACACGCGCTACGGTACCTTGGGGTTTGCCAAAAGCACCACGCATTCCAGTCTGGAGCCTGAAAAAGTTATGTCCATTTATTAAACAAACTGATCTGTCATGCTATCACTGAATTTAAGAACTGCCTCCTTGGTCTAGTGATCGCATAGCGCGACTACCATGCAGGGAAAGAGGTTCGATTCCTGAAGGTTTTAGAAACTTGAATGCTACTCGGTAGAAGCTGTACTTATAATTCCACATTAGATTCCATCAGGCAGATTTGAAAAAAACTTTGAGACTAGTGTTAGCTAGGTGATTGAATCTGCAGCTCACTCAATAAGATGTGAATTTAAGAAATAATTGGAATTATAATACACTTTAAAAGTTGCTACTTGCAATTTAATTGTCACAATGTATGATATTTTTAAATCTGATCAAATACTGTGAGAAGATCTATACTGAAAGCCAAAAAATCTCTTAAAACTGATTAGTACACTACCTCTGAACCTCTAAAAGGTTATAATGTAACTATTTACTAAGGTTAAGGAATATTCGGTATTCAGTGTATGGTCGAATCAGGGGATGATGACCGCCAAGATGAGCCATATACTATTTCTTGCAAGTCTACTGTTTACATGTCATTGATGAGAAAATTTTATTTACTTTCTACTAAAACAAGAGCATAATAAACTTTGTCACATCACTGACTACACTATATTAACATAGGTGTTTACTACATCCATATTTTTAATTTGATGTGGAAACTAGAGATATTAGAACAAATTATTGCAAGTCATCAAGTCAAAGCTATGAGTAATGGGTTAGTACAACTTTATCCTGATTTTCAAAATGTTGTGCAACCTTTGTTATGTTTAGAGGATATTCCAATTATATCAGTTTATCTCAACATGAATAAGCATAAAATAAATGTTCCAAGTCAAGATAAGGGCTAAGATGACTGACAAGTTTCATACATTTTCTTGATATAACAGCAACTTTTCTAATATTTCAAAATATTGGTATCAATGGCATTCGTCTTTGGCAATGGATATCTCTCCACTTGGTGCAAATAATGGAACAAGTCAGCTCTAACATAAAATATCAGCATATGGATAAAATAAAGTTTCTGTATGAACTTTATGTGAACCTTTATTTTGAAAGAATTTATTTATTTATTCTCACAACACTAGTTCATGATCCAGTGAGAGACTTGGTAAATGAATAGGTTAACACTGAGCTCACAATTTTACAATTACATTTCTATGCTAGAAGCATGTAGATACAGAATACAGATGACCCACTGACCAAACATTGGCAATGGTGTCCACAAGTATTTTAGACAACAGACGGGTCTCACTCGCAATGAAATTATAAAGGTTTACAATACTACAAGGAAAAATAAAAGCAGTGCCAAGGGTTATAGCATTTACAGACGCTCCGATTCAGTTGGTGCCAACCATCCGACGACGACCAAATCGGAAAGTGAAGAGAGCGGTCGGTCCGACATAATTATTATTAATTTTGGTCGGACGTGATCGGATCGCCGGCGCATCCGACAAGCCGACCGTCCAACCAAATTGGAACGTTTGGAAGCTTTGTTCCGACCAAATCGACTCAGTCGCATTCGCAACGCCGTCATTGTAGGACGTCATCATGGACGCCGAGGGCGTGACGATCACCGAACGTGATTTAATGATAAAATTACTGGAATAATATAAAGACTTTCCTTGTTTGTGGGACTTAACTCACAAAGATTATGCCAACAGAGATAACATTTATTTATTTATTTATTATCTCACCAAACAATATCATTACAGGCTTACGCCCAATGCGATAATGTGGTCTTATGATTTTTAAGATGCCAGAAATTAAGCTTATTTGATTATGCCGGACGTTTTAAAAAAAATAATAACACGGCAGCTTTAAAAACGTAAAAAAATAAGGCATCAGGTGGCAAGACGTCCGTTCACTAATTTATAACAAAGTCAACTGACGGCTGGAAGGCCAACCGTCGGACAATCTGTAGCAATGTTGGAATAGTTGCTATGTCGGTTCCGATATGGCTGGCGCCAGCCAAATCGGAACGTCTGTTAGAACCTTTATAATAACCACATGTAGATGGATCATTTGACACTTAAATGCATTCTCAAATAACCTGCAACTAAGCATGGAACTAGATGGCCAATCTTAGAAGCACATAGTAGTGGTGCACTCACTGAGAGCATGAAACTGTATTCATGAACTTCATCACAAGCATGCAATGTTAGAAAATATTGGATTTTTTACAGAGTTAGACGTAAAATAATAATAATCAGTAGCTTACCTATCAGCTCCAGCGCACGATAACATTTTGTTGATGCGGATAACATGGAATGGATGCAGCCTCATGCGAACGTGGAACTGATCCTTGCCGCAGTTCTTCACGAGGTACTTGTTGCAGCAAATACGGCCTGCTTCCAGCGCCTCAGAGCTCAGTTGCTCGTACTCGTCGGACACAAGGTGCACGCATAGCGGGAAGTCGTCCACCGCCGCCTTCTTCTTACCCAAGTCGAAGATACGGATCTTGGGGTCGGGCACACCACGACAGAACCGCGACTTAGGGTACGGCTTGTTTTTGCAGTACCGATAACTGAAAACCACATTTTACACATTAAAACTTGGCCCAAATCATAACCAAAACACAGTGTTAGAGGTTGGAAATTATTTACCATCTCGCTGGCCGGCGCCCCATTGTGATCTGAAATAAATCGAAAATTAAATTAAAAAGCTGTTACACTACACGTTCTTAAATTATCACAGTAAAATAATCATCACTTTTTGAGATTACATTAGATTTTATATTAAAAAATTATCAGCACCTTCACAAAGTGACACCACTTCCACGAAAAGACAGACGGAAGTTCGTTTGACGTTGACGTTGATTTTTTCCGGGGTGACCAGCACAAAATAATATAAAATAAAACTCTATAACTAAAAATATTTTTACGGTTTTTGAAACTTTCATATCATGATTATTATCACAAATATACTTAGTTGGGCACTCTGTCTTCCTGATCTCTTGTCTCCACTTCTTTTTCTATCTCAAACTCGCTCTCGGCTTCCAAGCCTTCCTTCCTTCGTATCGTTCACCACTTTATACAGTCAATTTTTTTAACCTTACAAAAGGGCATGAGCATTTTTTTGTATTAACTTTCATTTCTGAACGTTTACCATCAGTTTATTTACATATTATATTTACAACAGTCTTTTAAACACATTTTAACTGAAAAGTGCCAAAAAAATCCTCTCCATCACTGCCGACCGAGAGCGTTCTCAAAAAGCTAGCAAAACTGCTAGTTTTCGATTTCTACGGAACTTTTAAGAATTTTTAAACGAATGAGAAACTGTCAGGCAGGTCAGAAAATGTCAGCTGCGTGAGAACAAAATAGACGTATTTTTGCGTAAAATCAATTAAATATCTTCCGTGTTTGTTTTCAAAATGGGAGCATTAACAAGTAGGCAAAATGCTGGTGTAGAAGAAGCAGATGTAGTGTCCAACCATGCTTACAAATATCCTCCCAGATCAGGTAAATGCCCTAGCTATAATTCGAATACCTATATTTTATTTGTGTCGTGTTCAATGAATTTGATCTATTCTCATTCGCAATGTTTATTTATGCAGCAGCAAATGCAAGTACAGCTATGCAAATGCAATGATTAAATGATGATTCATTGAATACAACAGGTTTGCATGATTAAATGTAATACTTTCTATAATATAACAAAAAAATAAAAGCTTTTAAGAATATTACTACTACTGATCTGGCGTAACACTGCACGAGAAGGTCGCCTTGGATTTGTATGCTTAAAGTAAATTATGATCTAAATAAATTCAAGAGGTTCACCCAAATAAAAATGTTGCTATTATTGAAATAATTTAAAAGATGCATGACAGAAAGCCAGGTACAGAATGTAACTTGGTTCAATAAGAAATTCTTTATTTTAAAGTGAACTCTTATGACAGTCATATTCTATTTCTTCTGTTTGTTTATTCCACATAATCATGTATCTATGTATGTGTATGTATATTATAAAGAGGAAAACTTTCTTTGTTTGTTTGGTTGTAATGAATAGGCTCAAAAACTACTGGACCGATTTTAAAAATTCTTTCACCATTCTAAAGCTATATTATCCACGAGCTATATTTTATCCGGGTACGGGCAGTAATTCCCATGGGATGCGAGTGAAACCGCAGGAAAACAGCTAGTAATTTATATAATTGTTATATATGTAATATAAGTTTTGTAATTTTTAACTGTCTAACAAATTCTTTATTATATATAATCTGAATCAATGATTCACCTCATAATGCACCTCACTTATGTAATTTTGTGATAGAAAATATCAATAATTAATATTTAAAATCCTAATTATAAGCGAAGTAATGCCAAAAAGAACATTTAGAAACTGATGATGCAGGTAACTACTTCGGGAGCCACTTCATCATGGGTGGTGAGAGGTTCGACACTCCTCAGCCTGAAGCATACTTGTTTGGAGAAAATGCAGATTTGAATTTCCTGGGCAGTAGACCCACACCTGTAAGTATAATTGAATTTAACTCAAAATATAAGCAGTATGGACAAACAATGTAATAAAAATAACACACTATTTAGTACTCTTAAAAGAGAGTTACGTAAAGATAATTGTTGCAGTAACTAGTTGATTAATACTAGTCATTAAATTTTATTGCATTCATTAGAATTTTAACTGGTATAATAACTTCTATATTACCATAAACTAAGTTAATTAATAAGATAATAAAATTATGTTTTATGTGATTTATCACAATTAATTAATAACAATTGATATGTCCTCAGTTCCCGTACCCCCCACCACAGTCTAACGAGCCTACAAAAACATTAAAAAGTTTAGTGAATATACGTAAGGAGTCTTTACGTTTCGTCCGTTGCCCTGAGCCTGTTGGTAAGCTGGCAGAGAACAAGATTGGAGATGGGATGATCAAATCTGTGGACAATAACGGCAAAGGGACGTATTACAATATTGAGTTCACTTTTGACTGTGATGCGAGATGTGCTATCACTGTATTCTATTTTTGCACTGAAGAAGTTACTCCCACTGGTGTTGTGTAAGTATTGTTTTTCTATTGTTGCAACAATATCTGCATTATATTGTTATATTGATTGTTTTTACGTAATACTGTCTTTAAGTGTAACTTTGTTGAAATGTAACAGGAAAATGATAGCATTGATATTGCAAGTGTCAATAACTTTACTATATTTCTAAGTAATTAAATTCATGTCATTGTCCAGTTACTCTGTCGTAGATAAATAGTGAGTTGATAGCTGTACTGGTTTTTTTATTAGTAGGATGGATATGCTTTCCCCCCGAAAATGCGCCGATGATAGTATTATCAGGTGTGATTTCCTTGCACAGGTACTACCCGCGCGATCCAGCGATGAATTCTCAGACATACCACTACAAGAAGGGGGCGAATCAGCAGTTCTGTCAAATTTCCCACGTATTCGACCCCTCCAAACATCCTGAGGAAGACTTGGTGTACAATGCAGACAGGGAGATCATACCTATCGCCATATACTGTGTTGTTGACGAAGGACAAGAAGGTAAGGAGTATTTGCCCCCCCATGTCCTGTTCATACCACTTCTGCTTTAATGTTGAAAGCAATGTTTTCGCCCAAACCTTTAAACCTCTTCTCTTTTAGCCTGGTGATAATTTTCCACTCATCAACATTGACATCATCCTTCTGCATGACGAGAATCTCTTGAAAGCTGGGAAAGCGAAAAGAAATATAATACTTACTGTGGATTGTCGATTTGGCTATTATACATTGTCGTCCGTCATAGCAATGGTTGAATGACCCAGAGCCTCGATTAACATCTCAAGAGGCTGATTCAGAATGTGGTACTCCCTGAAACAGGTGTATTCTGATTGTGAGGCGATTTCTGTCTCTGGAGCCTTAAACACCGACAACCTGAACCCTGTTCCCGTATTAATAAATGTTAAATAATGTGTTGGGCGAAAAAAAAGCCTATGAATAATTTATGAAGTTCACAGCTGTATTAGATTAGATTCTAATCGAACTGAATCATTGTGCAACGGTCGCTGTCCGCTGCTCTTGTGGTTAACGTCATTGACCCTACGTCAGTCACAATAAATTCAATTACACGAGCGTAACCACTAATCATCAACCTTCAGACCTTTTTATTTATGGGTAGAGCGTCACTACAAGTCACACGAAAGAAAAATGAATCCGTCACTTGCATAAAAGCTCATCTCACCTCGACTCCTGTTTAATTGTCCTGCGTTTAAATCGACCATACACTTGCGTATTTATTCCAGTGAAACTAAACTAAGATCTAGTTGTGGGCTGTCAAAGACCTTGATGGTTGATGGTGGTGCTGATTGGCGGAGGCCTTTGTTCAGCAGTGGATGACAATGATGTGATCATGATGAGGTATTGTTACAGAAATAAGGCAGTCGCACACTACGATAGCGGTGGTGGAGAAGCACTCGGACGGCACGTACGTGCTGAAGGCGCTCAAGCAGAAGTTGTTCGTGGACGGCCTGTGCTACCTGCTGCAGGAGATCTACGGCATCGAGAACAAGAACCTTGATACTAAGGTCAGTAGCCTTTCCCAATTCCCAGTGCAGCCAGAGGCTGAATACAAGTATTGCAAATATGATGATTTCCTACCAGACCTCTCAATCGAGTTAGGCTACTGTAGTTTACTATTTGAATCCCTTGTGTACGCTTTTCAGGTGTTTGGAAGTGCAGCAATATAGTCGCGTATTTGCGAATGTTATGTAGTTTGCGATCGCGCTTAGAATTTCGCTACATAGGTTTTTCAAGAATGTATATTTCTTGTATCCCCCAGCCGAGTTCGGATGAGGAGACGGAGGACGGCGGGTCGGAGTGCGTGATCTGCATGTGCGACGTGCGCGACACGCTGATCCTGCCGTGCCGGCACCTGTGCCTGTGCAACTCGTGCGCCGACTCGCTGCGCTACCAGGCCAACAACTGCCCCATCTGCCGCGCCCCCTTCCGCGCGCTGCTGCAGATCCGCGCGCTGCAGCGCCGCGCCGACAACGCGCCGCCCGCGCCGCCGCCCACTGACGTACGTACTGCCAGGCCAACTGCTGAACTGAACGAAGGAGCGAAAGTAACATCGATAGTACTCTGGTCATGTAAAGCAAGAGTACGTACCTAGTTTTCGAGAAACGGGGACTGCAATAGGATCGGGAGGCAGGGGCCTGTCATCCGCACCGCGGTACCCGTATAAAGTGATGATGTTCGTGTGCAGGGCAGCACGGAGAACATCCCGGCGGGCTACGAGCCGGTGTCGCTGCTGGAGGCGCTGAACGGGCCGCACCCCGCCCGCGCGCTCCCCGCGCCGCGCCCCGCGCCCGCCATCGCCAGCCCCGACACCGACACCGCCTCGCAGGTACACTCGCCACTAACACGGACGGTACACGCGCGTCTAACATTGACATAAAAGATACGAAAAAAAATGGAAAATAAAATATAATATTGTTATTCGTTAGGCATTAATTTACGTTATTCCAAAAAAAACATTATTTTATTTTTAATCTCAAATAATTTTGCAGGCAGCAGAAATTTTGAACCGTTGCAATTTAGAGCGCAGTTCATCTACGAGTTTGGGAAGCAGCGGCAGCAGGAAGGCCAAGAGCGGTTCCAAGGATGACGTCAAGAGTGTGCGCGACAGGTCCGCTGCACAGACCGTTACGCCTGAGGTATGATAACTTATCTCAAAATAATATTATTAAAAAAAAAAGAAATTATTTCATGGCCATTAATTTATCTCCCGAAAATTCATTCTCTAATACACTTGTCGTAAAAAATGAGCTGAGCACAAAGCCAGTTGGGCCAGGTGCAGGTTGACACAAGTGTGACGTAACGTTGCGTGCGCAGTTCCGCATGTCGGTGCTGCTGGCGCGCGAGGAGGAAGCCAAGCGCGCGGAGGAGAAGGCGGCCGCTAACAGTCCGCTGCTCTACAACCATCATATCGTCAATGGGGATAAGATCTCTAAGGTAAGTGTTTGATTTATTACGGCTGCCCAATAAAAGTGTTGTTTGAATGTTTTTTGAGCGACTTAGCAAAAAGAAGGAAGTCCTCAATTCAATCGCGATTTCGAAAATTTACGATAATTTTTATACTTTGAATTTTAATATAGGTACGAAGTCGGGTATTAATCGTTCCAGTAGTAGATATTTGCTCTTGAACTTATAGAGAGTGCTTTCCACGCTCAGCACATTGATCTTTGCAGTTATGCCTCTTGGTCACACACGTTTTAATGGTGTTAAAATGTTCAATTAATACGAGGGCTTGTACACTCACATGGCAACATTACAGTCGCGTCACCGCGCCGTGCGAGTCCATTTGGCGCGCTGCGTCATGCCACGGCGTTATTTTTGAAACGTTGAAATTCTGAAGTGAGCCACACTGGGCTGTTGTCTCGACCGGTAGCTCTGCCGTGCCGTGTCCTTACTCGCTTACAGCTTTTATTACGCCTCTTGTGCACGGTACTTTTTTTAACCGCATGGCAAACCCACCGTACATTTAAAAAAATGTGGCAAAGGGCTTTCCCGTGAGGAAGTTAACGAAGCTTGTTTGTTTGTGTGGCAGTCGTCCGTGAGCCTGGAGTACGGATGCGCGGAGGCGTCGGGCTCCGAGGACGAGGCGCGCGCCCCCGCCGAGCCCGACAGCGACGCCGAGCGCCTGTCCCCGCTGCTCACGCAGCCCACGCCCAACGGGGTAACCACTCTTGTACCTTCTAGTATTATATCGCGCCCGCCGA
>NWSH02000560.1:11839368-11850974 GCA_002382865.2 Heliothis virescens
CCCGCCGAGCCCGACAGCGACGCCGAGCGCCTGTCCCCGCTGCTCACGCAGCCCACGCCCAACGGGGTAACCACTCTTGTACCTTCTAGTATTATATCGCGCCCGCCGAGCCCGACAGCGACGCCGAGCGCCTGTCCCCGCTGCTCACGCAGCCCACGCCCAACGGGGTAACCACTCTTGTACCTTCTAGTATTATATCGCGCCCGCCGAGCCCGACAGCGACGCCGAGCGCCTGTCCCCGCTGCTCACGCAGCCCACGCCCAACGGGGTAACCACTCTTGTACCTTCTAGTATTATATCGCGCCCGCCGAGCCCGACAGCGACGCCGAGCGCCTGTCCCCGCTGCTCACGCAGCCCACGCCCAACGGGGTAACCACTCTTGTACCTTCTAGTATTATATCGCGCCCGCCGAGCCCGACAGCGACGCCGAGCGCCTGTCCCCGCTGCTCACGCAGCCCACGCCCAACGGGGTAACCACTCTTGTACCTTCTAGTATTATATCGCGCCCGCCGAGCCCGACAGCGACGCCGAGCGCCTGTCCCCGCTGCTCACGCAGCCCACGCCCAACGGGGTAACCACTCTTGTACCTTCTAGTATTATATCGCGCCCGCCGAGCCCGACAGCGACGCCGAGCGCCTGTCCCCGCTGCTCACGCAGCCCACGCCCAACGGGGTAACCACTCTTGTACCTTCTAGTATTATATCGCGCCCGCCGAGCCCGACAGCGACGCCGAGCGCCTGTCCCCGCTGCTCACGCAGCCCACGCCCAACGGGGTAACCACTCTTGTACCTTCTAGTATTATATCGCGCCCGCCGAGCCCGACAGCGACGCCGAGCGCCTGTCCCCGCTGCTCACGCAGCCCACGCCCAACGGGGTAACCACTCTTGTACCTTCTAGTATTATATCGCGCCCGCCGAGCCCGACAGCGACGCCGAGCGCCTGTCCCCGCTGCTCACGCAGCCCACGCCCAACGGGGTAACCACTCTTGTACCTTCTAGTATTATATCGCGCCCGCCGAGCCCGACAGCGACGCCGAGCGCCTGTCCCCGCTGCTCACGCAGCCCACGCCCAACGGGGTAACCACTCTTGTACCTTCTAGTATTATATCGCGCCCGCCGAGCCCGACAGCGACGCCGAGCGCCTGTCCCCGCTGCTCACGCAGCCCACGCCCAACGGGGTAACCACTCTTGTACCTTCTAGTATTATATCGCGCCCGCCGAGCCCGACAGCGACGCCGAGCGCCTGTCCCCGCTGCTCACGCAGCCCACGCCCAACGGGGTAACCACTCTTGTACCTTCTAGTATTATATCGCGCCCGCCGACCAATATTTTACTGATATTTTTTTGTCAGCATACCTATCGATGATTTCTCGATTTCACGATGTGTAATACATTGATCGTTGTGTTACCAGACGGTATGCAGCGGTGGCGGCGCATCGCCCAGCGGGTCGGCGCTGCGGCTGTCGGCGCCGACGCTCGCGCACATCGACGACACCGACACCGACGAGCCCGACGCCAAGCACAACTGTCAGTACAACACTAGCACATACTACTCACACACACACACGTGTTTAGTGCCACAGAGCTATGTGCAAATGGAGAGTACACACACTATTTTCCAAGAAGATTACAGTTTTAAATTATCATTAGCCCCAAACTAGGCCATGCCTGTATCTTGATAATAAGTGGCGCTAATTTGCAGAGGGGTTACCACTACATTAAGAAAAACAGCGTCATACGAGTGAACTCTCCATTTGTTTATTAATCTGTGTCTATTCCACACTGATTACCTAAAATTATCTCTCATGCTCCTATAGTTATGTTCAGTCAAACCTTTTCTCGATCGTCCGCTAGTAGGCCGCTATTTCCAAATTCCAATTTGTAGATATTTCGCGAGAGCTTTGCTTGGAATTAAGGGTAATGTCACACTCGCCTAGTAAGATATAACCCTACTTGTCCATTTTGAATATCGATAATCGCCCTGTGTGGAAAAAAGTAATATGCATTAAGGCATAAAAAAAAATACTTTTTCATATACAAAGCATGTTTAGCCTAAATAAGTGTCAAACACCACAATTTGTGTTAGTAAAGGAAATTTTAGTATTTCATCAAAAGCGTATTGTTGGTCCCAACGTTTTTAAACGATCATAGCATCAAAATTGTCGTTTATGTAATCAGCGCTTTAGTAAACGTACAAATAGCAGTCACCCATGAATTCGACATGCTTGTTATTAGACATTGACGCATCTAGTTAGGAAGGCGCATTGGACTGTATAGTGAGGTAGCGTGCCACCGTGAACAGTTGATAATTGGGTGTAAAATCGCACGCAGCGAGCGGAACACAGTCTCGTAACGATGCGGAGTCGCCGGCAGTCGCCGAGGACTCAGATTATTTCACGCCGGAAGACACCAACACGACCATTCTGACCGTTCCTAAGACGAACAAACTTGCAGTAAGTCCGCCATCTTGCATCAGCTGTCATCGTAGTCGTGACGTCATCATTGAGCTTTGTTTGTGTGCGTGTTAATTCGGTTTTGGTTTACGCGATGTTCTTTTGTTTTGTCCGCGTCGTGTTTAATTTGCACTTTCATTATTATCATGTAACGCATCGTATGAATGTTGTGGCGTGACGTGCGGCACGTTGCAGGAGCCGAGCGATGCACTGCGATAACACATGACGTGGCTTCAGGCTGTCCAGGCATTGCGGGGCTTTTGTAACGCAGTCTCATAGTGCATATTATGGCCTAAGTATTAATCACCATTAACGCATTCGCTGCGGCAGTAAGAAATACTTTTATTAGCCAGCCAATCAAAAAACGCCGATAGGCGTCCGCCGCATCGAATGCGTTAATCTTAAGTCGCTCAGGCCATCATATGCACATACATATTAGAAATCTGCACGATACATCGTTAGTTCGTGGCTAATATCAGTGTCTGTTACAGGAGCCGACTAACAATGGAGATTGCACTCCCCAGCGTTGGGCCTTACCGCACCACGTCACATCACTACCCGGTACTAGTTTATTCCACATTCGTAAATAACTGATCCTTTGGTGATCTATCTATTTAAAAATAATTGTTTCTGTATTCTAAGAATTTTTAATTTTCTTGGAGGTAATTGATGAAAAAAGTTGCACATTTTTTTGTGTACTCTATCTAATGTTACTTACCTGTAAATGGGGCCACGTGTCCTACCAATCGCGGGGTTCACGACAAGAAGGTATTCCGTATAAATCGCAAGGCACATGCCGTCAATGTCCGATAGGAAAAAAATGTGAACATGACCTTAATTTTTGGGTATCCTACTGTTATAAATGCGAACAAAAGATTACTCTTTCACGCAAAAACGACTGAACGGTTTTTGATGAAACTTGGCAGTAATATAGCTTAAATATAGGAATAACATACAGGCCACTTTTTATCCGGGTACGGCAAGCAGTTTCTTCGGGGAGCGGGTGAAGCCGCTGAAGTTAGCCATTCATAAATTAATGAGGTATGTTTTCAGGAACACCTCTAAGCCAATCCAGCGTTCGTTCATCAGGCGACTCGTACAGTTCGACGTCGTCGACTCGGCAGCTGCTGGCCCCTGTGGCGGGGTCGCCGCTGGCCACCGACACCGCCTGCTAGCGGCCCGCGCGTCGCCCGCCGCACTACCGCCCCACGGAACTGTACAACCACGTCGAGTATACACTACCACCCTACTAACACTTTCAATCTACATATAAGCTTGTCGACTATCTTTGCTTGTCCGAAGTTGGCTAATAGTGACTTCATGATAATTAAAGATGACTTCGCATGCGCGAGGAGTCAATGGCTAACTTCGGAGAAAAAGGTTATTCGACGGGAGTTGTACATCGTCTAATGTATCTTGGCGAATCTGCAGATGTCACGAAATTACTTCTAAAAGTTTTGAAATGAGCATGATACTTACTGTCATTTTTTGTGTTTTGTGGTGATGTTAGCCAGTAAACATGTACTTTTATTTCTGAAAGATCTGTGCAGCCAAACAGCCAAATCGGGCTCGCCAAGATACGTCGTACGTACGTTAGTAGAATACCACATTCAACGTGTTACATGCTGGTGTAGCGCGTAGTCGGTCAGTTGGCGACCATCGAAATCTTTTACACATACTTATGACTTTATATTTCCGAGAAAAACTGTTAATATTACTCCAAAGTTGTATTGGATAAACTACCTGTTTTGCAGCTGTATTAAATTTTATATAATTGCAGGTATACTAAGACAGTAAATGTGAACCCCAACTCTGGTACACATAGACAAGTCCAATGCTTTTTGTCTTAACTGAAAAATCTATTATCATTGCACAAAAACTTCCTTCCTGCTTTCGATCAAGCACCTTCATCCCAATGACGCCGAATTTAGAAAATCACACTGATATTATAAACGCGAAACTTTGTTTGGATGGATACTTGTTACTCTTTCGTTGCTAGGACCACTGCAAAGATTTGTACATACATTTATAAATGCTTTATATCAGAATAAGACAAATGTCTACTTTTTATTTTGGTGCGGAAAATAGTTCCCTCGCCGGCACTTGTATGTGTCCTGTAACTGTTGATAGGTACCCGGGTAAATGCGCGGGAAATAGCTAAAGCAAATGCTTACTTCAGCTTGCCATACATAAGTAAGTGGGTTGAATTGAGTTTGTATATATTTGCATTAATGACCATACCCACATCCGTCCCTACTGCATATTTATTATTTACTGGATTTGTCTCAACATTTTAGTTGCCTTTATGCTCAATTTATATTATTTTAGGTATACTGTTTGTTATTTTTAAAACAATGATTTTATTCCTTTTGTGGCTTATGCAATATCAAGGTAATACAACTATAATAAAATCTAATAGGTTTTCTTGGGCTGTTGCTCTTCATTATATGTACATCTAATCTAAACAGAAATAAAATTGTGAGCAGTCCAAGTCGGCCAAGTTTATGTAGTTAGTGTCAATTTCTCATAATAAATATAATGTATAGGGTATTATTCATAAAATATGCCGATATTGGTTTAACAGCTTGATTTCTTTAAAATTATGTGATGGACCTTCAAGGTAATTAATAATTTTTTAGGTGTATGTAATTTTAAGAAGTATGCCAGAGTTATGGCAGCATTATGTAAGATATTTGAGATAATATATGCATCTTACTAGTATTCCATTTGAGTGTGTATAAAATTCAGTAGGACATTATTCATAGACTGATCAAGAACATTCCTCTATTGAATCTCAAATGGTATGAAATATGTAAGTGGTTCAGTTGAGAACCATTTTTGTAGGTTTAAAATTGTGTATTCATAGCTGTATAGAAATGTATTATTTCATTAAATTAAAATTTGATAATGTCCAAGTTTTTTTTTAACATGTCATTATTTTATTTTTTTTTAATTCAAAATGAAGATACCTGAACTTCTATAAAAAACTTTATTGTGATGATTTTGCAAATATATTTTATTAATATAGTTCAGCAGATTAATATATTTGATAGGCAAGTCCAAGGACCTAGTAAGCAAGGTTAAAAACAAAAACCTAAATAATGTACATATAACTCTAAAAATACAATAACTATTCACATAATATAGGTAAAATCAATTTATAATAAAATTCTGTATAAAAAGATGACTTCAAATAAAGTATAACAATTGACTTCAATACAAAGTATTCTCAGCTTTGGTTCTGCATTGTTTGTATATTATAGTTAGAATTTTCTGTATGAATATCATCGGAGGTATTAGGACCAGAAACCTTTTTCATGGCCTGTCTCCGTGCTGCATATGCAGACATTCTGGCGAGTCGCGCCTGCCGCTGCTCAGGAGATTCATTAGCCAGCCTCTTGGCGGCATACGCCGACATTCGTGATAAGCGTTTAGCTCTCTGTTCACTCGTCTCCAGTGATAGTCTTTTAGCTGCGTACTCCGACATGCGCCTGAGTCTGACAGCGCGCTGCTCAGGAGTTTCATTAGCGAGCCTCTGTGCTGCGTAAGCGGACATCTTTGCTAAACGCGACGCTCGCTCGTCTGGCGACTCACACTTAGGACCCGAGTCTCTGCGTCTCCTCCGTTTAGTAGGTTCCAGCAATGCAAGTGGAGATTGCATTGAATCTTCTAACTCATAAGTTTTGTCACAACTCGTTTCTTCGTGCTCTTTCTTAACGTTATCATAAGATATCTGTTCATGATCCGAATTCATACCTGAAGCGTTAACTGTGTTGTTTATTTCGCTATATCCCGATTTCACAGAAGAGATCCATTCATTATTTGTTTTCGCTATAACCATTTTCTTCCAGGAACAATCCGATGTATTCAAATCACCCATATTGATTGTTCAAGGATAGAGTTATCCAAAGAACCATAACGAATAAGACAATAGGAATTATATCTTCTTTAGCACAGAAGTTTACTTTGAGATCTTAACTTCTACAACACAAACAAGAAAGACCGTAGGTAGCGTAGATTTTTTCACTCCAAATAAAATTTCGCTGGCTGTCTGACTGCGAGCGAGCCGAAATTGGACAACAGACGACAAATGAACGTAAAGAACGAACCAATTTGAACGCATTTATGTAAAGAACGAATGGTACCGAACAGGTAAAAGTTGCCATTGTTTGTTTATTGTTTTCTGAAATTAATGCACAATACAATTACACTAAAAAACTAATAAAATATTGAAATCAGAAACTTTCTTTAAAATACCCTTATTTCCAAAATTGTATAAGTCCAATAAAATGTAAGGATGACCATATCACTATGTAAGCAGAAGTATATATTATAATAGTAAAATAGAATAAGAACTCGCATTTTTCGTTCATTTGTAATTTATGATTTTTCATATAACTACAAAATGTGAAAGTAATTACTCAATAAACTGTGTAGATCCGTGGTGTAGATATTTATACCTGTTTAGAATATTTTACCAAATACTTTTTTTCTCTAACTTTGTATGTTGCAAATTGTAAATAAACTAGCAATACCTAGTGTGTGAGTTGTCAAAAAGTTGGCATATAATCCATCTGTTTTATTTAGCAAATCTATTTTCATATCCTCGCACTGCGGCTAACTTAAGGGTATTTATTATATTTTATAGAATTATAACGTGAATACAAACGATAAAATGCAATCCGAGTAGCTATATGATGTATTTATTTCATAATTTTGTAAAATATCATTTATCTTCTGAAGCATCTGTGTATAGAATTTTTAGCTATTTGTTTCACTATTTTTATCTTTTGTTGTCTTTGTGTTAGATATTCATAAACTGTTTTGATTTTTAGTGATTGCGACCTTCGAGAGGTGTTCGCTGTTCAGCAATTTGATGACATAATGGTGTAATAGTTGGTTGGTGTTGTTGTCGATTGTCACTAAACATGGATAGTATACCAGACTCGCCAGTTAAGATGAGCCCGCTCGCGGAGCCCGAGGGCTTCCTGGAGAGCGAGACAGATTATTCGAGCATCAGAGGAAAGGTAAACAATATTGATGTATTTGTTTACCAACATATTGTTCCCGCGTAAAATTACGCCTACTGGCCATACACATCGCCAGCTAGTGCATTAAACGTGCATATCTTTGCTTAATATTTCTATCAGTAGTAATTCTAATGTATATGACAATAGCTTAATAAAAACATGGGTAAAAAAGAAACATTATCCCAAGAGTATTGCACCATAACAACATTGCATCATATTGCTTATTGAACACACAGATTTGCATAGGACAATAACATATTGATAAATAAATATCTTCAATTAATATATTGAGCCAAAAAAAGGGTTGGGTTTGATAATGCTCTGTCTATATCTATATTAATTTAATAATAAAGAGCTAACATTTCTTGTTTACTTAAACCCTAAAGGCTGTGAAACGACTGAACCAATTTGAAAAATACTTTTACTATTGGAAAGCTACACTATTCCTGAGTAAAATAGGCAGTATTTTATTTGGGTATGGGAAGAGGTATCCTGGAACACGGGTGAAACCGTGGTAAAATGGCCAGTCCTTAATAATAAATATATTTTTATAACAATTTGGTATTAAATACTAATACTGTCTGAGTATGTTAAAAATCATCAGCAGGAAAAGCTTATAGTTCCAAAATATAATAATAAACTAAATAATTATAACAGTTTTTCTGCGATATTTGTCATTGCATTGACTAAATTATTTTTACTGAATGTTAAATTTATCCTTTGATCAAAATATTCCTCGTATACCTTTAATAACAAGGTAAGTTAGTTAATGTTCATCTTTTTCCTTAGATGATACTGGTTAGCCCCACTGCTGATGAATATGAGCTGCTCCGGAAACAGTTGCTGGAGAGGCTGGACTCAGGCAATGGAGAGATCATTTATGACATTGGACAAGGAGAAGGTATGCGCTTATTTTATTAAATACTTGTGATATACTTATTATTTTTGAATTGCTAGCTGAATGACTAAATTAACAAAATTAGCTCAACCAAATATGAAATTGTTTTGTGTTTGTCCAGATAAGCTTTGTAATTGTATTTTTTGACTAAATTTAGAGCCAGTTGCACAATAATTTGTATGATGGATGTGACAAAATTAGTGAAAAAGTACATTATCAGTGTATCGCTATAATGATAAAATAAGTGAACGAAAATTACAAAAAAAATAAGCAAGTACCTAAAGGTTGTCTTCACAGTTAACCTTCATTCTTCGAAATAAGTAAACAATTATAACCACATGTATGATACAATATTTCCTTTGTTATGTAATTTGTACTTAATATGAATTAATTCATCTTTTACAATAATGGTCAATGTTTCATCATACAAAATAAGTACCTCCAAAGCTCGTCAACAGTATGAGTCATTAGTTTATTCACAATGTAGGTATTTATACATAAAAGTAGTTATACCTACATATCTGTACTTAATATTATAAAGCTGATCAGTTTATTTGTTTGAACAGTATTGGTACAATTTTAAATATTCTGTTTGTGTTAGATAGCTTGTTTGAAGGCTGTAGATTGCGTGTCCTAGGGGTCACAGGACTGGCACTTGTGGAACTGAAACGAGAGCAAATTCATCAGAATTTGCACCATAACCACCACCTCAATTGCAAACATTTTGTTTTTAATTGAGCAGCTTATGAAACTTAATTCACCCTATTCCAAATAGATAATGAATGAGACATCCGCAGTGACGGTGTGACATCAAATATTTTACGATAACGAATAGATAAATAAAATGTATAATTTCGTAAATGACTGACATCTAGATAGATCACATTAGTGTCGCAAGGTGCAAGTTGAGGAAGACTTCCTTATCGCAATGATCAGCTCGACGTACGTGTGTGCGGTGTTGTAATAACCGCTGCTCTTACTATCACATTGAGCTTAACCGCAAACGTAGGTAATAAGCGGGGACCATACCATAGAAAAAGTTGATATAGGTAACTAGCTTCTACCAGTGGTTTCAACCGCGTCCCGTGGGAACTACTCGGCGCACCCGGATAAAAAGTAGCCTATAGCCTTCCTCAATAAATGAGTTATCTAACATTGAAATAATTTTTCAAATCGGACCAGTAGTTCCTGAGATTAGCGCTTTCAAACAAACAAACTCTTCAGCTTTATAATATTAGTATAGATTAAAAACATTTGTATGGGCATGATTTGTCAGAAAGCTATCTACAACTCTATTTGGAACCTTTGAAACTGGCTGTTAGTATTGTAAAGTTTATAAGTATGTTGTTTGTAACTCTTTCATGCAAAAAACGATAAAAGGATTTTGATAGCAATATAAGTAGCTTACACATCAATATAGGCTACTTTACGTAGTGAAGTCCAGGAGCGGGTGAAACTGTTTGTGAAAACTGGACTGGTTGCTGGATTTTTCTTCGCTTTCGTAATATTAAGGTTCTGAAATGGTCAATCCATATGTGGTGTCTCTGTAGGTACCAATGAGATAATGCCTTTTCTTAGCAGTAGTGGACAGTAAATACTCTTATGACGATGACACATTCTTCATGACCTGGCTCTCTGCAGACGGGCGGGGCCTCACTGAAGACGAGTATAGCGCATCAGTGGCCACGCTACAGTCGCTGGTGAGCGGAGAGCGCGTGTCATGCGTGGAGCTGCGCCGCTGGGACTGCGGCAGCGGCCTCACCGGCCAGTACCTGCTGCGTACGGAGCTCGATCATACAGACTTCATGGAGATCAGGTATGGACAATAGATTGGGTGATTTTGAATTTTGTAGTGGTGGTATTAAAGCTGCATAATGTTTTCTGAAATATTTACCTCCAATTTTAGCGGATTTCGTTTAGGGTTTCGACATTTCCTACATAATTGACCGACTTCAAAAAAAGAAGAAAGTTCTCAACACGACCGCGTATACATGTTTTCTTCCGTATGGGGACAAATGTCTATGCTAGCTAGCGACGTTTTGGATACACTCCGAATCAGTCTCATGGTCTACCAAATCTACCCAAGAGCCATGTTTTACAAATGCTCGCAAGTTACATTTTACTCCTCCATCAAGATTCAAGCTTTTAATTGATATTGCTTATTCTCATTCGTCCAGGGTGGCAGTAGTAGGTAACGTGGACGCGGGCAAGTCGACCCTGCTGGGCGTGCTAACACACGGGGAGCTGGACAACGGGCGCGGGTACGCTCGCCAGCGCCTGTTCCGACACAAGCACGAGATGGAGAGCGGCCGCACCAGCTCCGTCGGCAACGATATACTCGGCTTCGATAGTATGGGTGAGTAATCTGCACACCTCCCGCCAAACTTAATGGCGCCTCCCAACTATATAGGGAATGCAAATTTCGCGATATTGGGCTCCAGCGACATCCCGCGAGAATATGAATTACAATCTCGCGAGATCTCGAAATTGGCGAGATCTCGCATTGATGCATACCGTGATCGAGATTGCATTCCCTACAACTATCCTGTTTCAGAAAAATGATTTACTGTGCAAGTTTTAATCTTCCACAAACTATTTTTCAAGGATTGAAACCAATTGTGTTGCTTATTTTACGTGTGAAATTTTAATTAAATTTCACTTGAAGGTACCTACTTCAATAATCGACAGCAGAGATTGGAAAGTACATCGACACGCGGTGTTAAGTGCACGTTAGGTTATTTTAAGGATCACGATAAGATAGATTGTTGCCGAAGTAATCAGAAGCAAAGGTGAAATAATAGTTATGTATGACACATAATTTCGTGTCCACATTCTTAGATAGTGCAATCATTGATAAGAATACCAATCTTGATATATAATTAGTTGTTTTCTTTATGCATTCTTTATGCACCAATTTTTTCTACCTATATCTTGAAGCTGACCTTTAGAACCTTGCCAATGTCGCCTGCCTAAGGCTCGCACCAAAAAAGGCCAAAAATGTTTTTCACAGCTCACAGTGATATCTAGCAATAATTGGATCTTTTTTGCATTTCGCTTTAAATGCAATTCCTGCTTTACATATTCATACAACTAGCTGTATAATTAGCTCATTTGTGTAGTAAATACTGCAATATTAATAGAACTTGAACGATCAACTGATAAAAAAAATAAAAAAGTTATTTATTCAAAGTAGGCTGAAAATCAGCACTTTTTGAAGGTCAATTTA
>NWSH02000560.1:11851074-11870958 GCA_002382865.2 Heliothis virescens
ATGAATACCAAATTATGAACGCCATTTTAATATAAAATGACACGCAAAAAATAACACTTGCTAAGGCTTTAGGGAGAATTTTCATCAAAAATGAAAATTCTCAAAAGTGGCTACTTTTTCATTTCCATCGTATAGAATAAGACGAAAAGCATCTAGGCACTTTTTGTCTAAGACTTCAGGTTCGCCTGAAAATGAGCTCCAAAGGTCAGTTGGCGATCATACGTAAAAACACTTCGGGCAATTTTTTTTTTACATTTTCATTATTTTTTGGTTTCTATCGTGTAGAGGGATGAAAAATAAACACTTTTCGATCTGATCACTTTTCGTCTAGCGTCAGCCGTTCTCCGGTTATAACGAGTAAAAGGTTTTTTGCAGCAGGAAGTTTTCTGTCACGGCTCCGGCGCTGCGGAGCTCCGGCGGTCTCACGCGAGTTTATCGTCGCAGATAGGTTTAACACTCACCACCGCAGCTTCGGCTTGCTGGCCGGCGGTGCCGGCCAGCCTCAGCCACGGCGGCGAGTGTTACAACCACCTGCTCCTCAACTCGCGGCCCGCCTCGCTCCTCCGCGCCTACGCGATTTGGAATTGCACTCTAGGGGTAGGGCAGACAAGACTGCGTGGAGTCGGATTTACAGCAATTCGTTTCTGTCATTAAAGCTGGAAACATAACTAAATATGGCATCATAATACTTTATTTGGTAATAAGCCTACATTTTATGGTAATCACAGTGGTTTATTTAGGGAGAAATAGCGCATTAATTTGGTCGCTAAGATTTGGTGATCATTTACTATATTTGGTGTTCGAATACAATTTAAAGTCAAGTTGTGACTAAAATAGGTAGTACTATTGCAATTTTAGGCTTTATTTTTTTGGTGTTAAGTAAATTTTTTTGGTGATAGATCTAAGGGTATCACAACATTTTTTGGTGGTCGTTATATTTGTTCCCGATTTAATCTAATAAACGGCTGTACTTGTAGTTATGCAATTAACTTATGTAACTATCAGTTAACTGTTCGCGTAGATCTATGATACTTCAGTTACTACAATTATTATTGGAAGTATAGATAAGAGCGCCTTGTCCTAAATACACTAAAAAGTAGTGGGGAGTTTGTTGCGCCACTTCTTCCCAGCAAAAACACCAAGTTTTTGGGGCTGTCTCATGTAATTTTGACGTTCGAAAAGTGCTGTTTCCAGCCTAACTTGAATAAATGTTATTTGATTTTGAGTTCATATAACAAGACTCTGAAGTCGTTTACGATGGATTTTAATAACCTATCTATGTGTTGATTAGCTTACTAGAGCTATGGATTTGACATTACTCGTATACACCTCGATATATAGTAGATAGATTTAAGAAATCACCAGTAGTATCGTGTCTTGAAAAGCATCTTTGCTCATGACGGATGCGAAATATGAACGCAATCGACCTACTTTCTACTTACAATGTAACGAGAGTGATCTACAGAACATCTTTGTAAGTTTACTGCATCATAGAAAGGCATGAAATACATCTATAGACAAATCACTTGGGCTTGCTTACATAATTTCTGTGTGGTGGTTAGAACATTTGATTTAAACAGAAAGACAGGCTAAATTGTTGCATTTAGTTTACTCTACATTCCTTACTCAATAAATATATGGTATTATTATGTTCTTTATTTTAACCTGACTCTCATTTTAATAGATGTGATATAAAATGAAATACACGAATTTGTGCCTCACTCAGGAGTAGAGTTTTTGTACCTATCGCACCGCCCCTTTGGTCCCCGTATGTTCAAGGTGGTTGCAAGCACGGCTATCGTCATGGGGGACCCCGGTTCGATTCCTGGGTCGAAATTGCGTTGTGAGTTTTAAAAACTATTACAAATGAGCAGTGTTGCACGTAAAGCCGATATCCCCGAATGCTAGTCAATTGTTGTTACAATTTGTCGTAATACGCCTTCAGGCGGATTTGAGAAAACTCTGACACTAGGGCTTGACCTGCAGCTCTCCATTAGAAGAAGTATTACAGATATTTTTATTAGATAGACCCTTCAAAACTATATTTTGAATCCACCAGGTAACGTAGTAAACAAACCAGACCACGGGACACTTGACTGGGTGAAGATCTGCGAGAAGTCGTCCAAGGTGATCACGTTCATAGACCTGGCGGGTCACGAGCGCTACCTCAAGACCACCGTGTTCGGCATGACGGGACATGCGCCTGATTTCGGCATGCTTATGGTAAGTTACAGTAAAATGTGCCTTATGTGCTGTGGAATTAGGTTGAATTTTAATTACAGCGTTAATGATAAGCACTGGTGAATCAATTCTAGTGCTGGGATTAGCCCTGTCTGTCAATAACAGTTCATCGCTGGTGCGAAAATAAGGGAAATAGTGTTATTTTATCAAATGAAGATGGAGAGCAAAAGAAAATTTCATGTCACGTGGGGGCTTCCATTGCCCTGATTGGACGCAGTCAAGGCTTGCCAGAATTCTCAAAGGACTACATCATAAGCTTTTTATGTATTTTTTTTCTTTTTGTGTATCTGGCGCCTAGAAGAACCACTACCTTCTACCACATCTAGCTTGAGTTAACTAATGACTTTTTACTTCCCATAGATCGGCGCAAACGCAGGTATAGTAGGCATGACGAAGGAGCACTTAGGTCTAGCCCTCGCCCTCTCAGTGCCTGTCTTCGTAGTGGTGACGAAGATCGACATGTGTCCCCCGAATGTCCTGCAAGACAACCTCAAGCTGCTCATCAGGATACTCAAGTCTTCCGGCTGCCGCAAGGTGCCCGTGATGGTGAAGACGAAAGATGACGTCATTGTTAGTGCTACCAACTTCGTGTCGCAGAGGTATGTTCATAATTTGTACATGATTTTTGTGTCTCAATGTCTCAAAATTAATATGTGTAATGTGGCTTCTCCTTCTTAACCCACCACATCCTGACCTATGAGAATGAATGGATAAAATAGAACTCTGGACAAGGTTAAAGAGTTATTTTCTACGGATGCTTAAAATACAGGACGCGAGTAATATCGCTAGGATATGTTATGGCTGCTAAAAATTTTTTTTTACACAATTTTCCCAGGCTATGTCCAATCTTCCAAGTATCAAACGTGACGGGCGAAAACCTAGAGCTGCTGACGATGTTCCTAAACCTGCTGAAGACGAGGATGCCCTCGCAGGACGACAAGCCGGCCGAGTTCCAGATCGACGACACCTACTCAGTACCGGTAAGATATATATACTAAAGAAAATAATGATATTGTACAAAATCAACAGCACTTTTTAAACGTCAAAATTACATGAAACAGTCTCAAAAACACCCGCCCTTCACCACTGGCTTTTGATTACCCGTAACGACTGCCAAACATGGTGAAATGACAGCCGGCGCCCGGACCCACCAGTTTATCGTGTCTTCCGAAACACGGAAGAATTCGTTATGAAAAGATGGTCACCCATCAACAGACCGACCGCGTCAAGCGTTGTTTAATTTATGATCGATCGATCCGCGAAGCTTTGCCTTAGCCACGAGCTCTTAAAAAAAAAATAAGGTCTAAATTTCTTTAATTCCACCAGGGTGTAGGGACAGTGGTGTCAGGAACTACCCTAGCAGGCGTGATCCGGCTGAACGACACGCTGCTGCTGGGGCCGGACCCGCTGGGCCGCTTCACGCCCATCACCGTCAAGAGCATACACAGGAAGCGCATGCCTGTGCCTGAGGTGCGCGGCGGACAGACTGCTAGCTTCGCACTTAAGAAGGTTAGTAATAATTAATAATGCGGTGTTATTAAACTTTTACACCTATTAAACTGGTCAAGTCTAGCCAAGGTTGCTGGTAAACACTGGATTAGTGGGGGTTGAGGAGAACTTGGAAGTATTTAGACGGTTTGGCAACATGCTAAAAAAAATGTTATATTGTGTAGACAGTTCTACTTTGACATGTTAGCTCGAACCGGTACTAGCTTCCGCAAGAGGTTTCACCTGCGTCCCGTGGGAACTACTCCGCGCACCCGGATAAAAAGTAGCCTATAGCCTTCCTTGATAAATGTGTTAGATAAACACTGAAATAATTTCTCAAATCAGAATGTTTCTGAGGTTAGCGCGTTCAAACAAACTCTTCAGCTTTATATTATGAGTATAAATAGATATTGATGATTTTGAATTAAACGTAAGTTCATCGAAATCCCCCTGTGATTACAGATAAAGCGGTCGCAGATCCGCAAGGGCATGGTGATGGTGTCGCCGGCGCTGAACCCGCAGGCGTGCTGGCAGTTCGAGGGCGAGATCCTCGTGCTGCACCACCCCACCACCATCTCCTCCAGATACCAGGCCATGGGTATGTTGATATAAATCGGTTACTACTTCTTACTTCTGCTAAATTGAACTCGGGATTAAAAGTGCAGATTTTTTAATTATTGTTTGCCTACATAAATAATTTTTTATTCAGGTAACAATACTAAGTGAGGTCAGATGTCATGCCAAAGTCCTAACAGTCTTGCAAAAATAAAAGAAGTGTCAAGCTTTTTTTTATTGGTTATTTATGTGTTTATCTGCCAGTTATGCTGATTCGAGATAAAGATCTGACAAATCATGCCATAGAAAATTAGTAATGTTTTAAAATTTAAAACATTTCTATACCAGGACCTGTTCTGTTTGATAGCTATCCAAAACTTTTGTAAAGCTTGTGAAACTCGCCGTAAATATAACTTTTTTATGATGTTGTGTGCAGTGCACTGCGGCAGTATCCGGCAGACGGCGTCGATAATGTCGATGTCGCGCGACTGCCTGCGCACCGGCGACAAGGCGCTCGTGCGCTTCCGCTTCATCAAGCATCCCGAGTACCTCAAGCGCGGACAGAGAATGGTCTGACATATACTTTACTCTAACTTATATGTAGCAGGAATTGAATGATAGTCTCATATTGGTTAAGAAAAAATTAAGGGAGTGAAAATTATATTGCGCCAGCCCCAAATAGGTGGTAAGAGAGAATAAAGTTAGATTACATAATACATAAATAGAGAAAAATAATTATGATAAAGAATTAATTATGAAAATGTGTAACTATTAAATGTGTAAAGCGTAACAGTTACAGTTGTTTAAACAAACAAAATAATAAATTACACAGCTGTATTTAACATTATGATAACCTCGGCCCCCTTGCAGGTGTTNCAGAATTCTCAAAGGACTACATCATAAGCTTTTTATGTATTTTTTTTCTTTTTGTGTATCTGGCGCCTAGAAGAACCACTACCTTCTACCACATCTAGCTTGAGTTAACTAATGACTTTTTACTTCCCATAGATCGGCGCAAACGCAGGTATAGTAGGCATGACGAAGGAGCACTTAGGTCTAGCCCTCGCCCTCTCAGTGCCTGTCTTCGTAGTGGTGACGAAGATCGACATGTGTCCCCCGAATGTCCTGCAAGACAACCTCAAGCTGCTCATCAGGATACTCAAGTCTTCCGGCTGCCGCAAGGTGCCCGTGATGGTGAAGACGAAAGATGACGTCATTGTTAGTGCTACCAACTTCGTGTCGCAGAGGTATGTTCATAATTTGTACATGATTTTTGTGTCTCAATGTCTCAAAATTAATATGTGTAATGTGGCTTCTCCTTCTTAACCCACCACATCCTGACCTATGAGAATGAATGGATAAAATAGAACTCTGGACAAGGTTAAAGAGTTATTTTCTACGGATGCTTAAAATACAGGACGCGAGTAATATCGCTAGGATATGTTATGGCTGCTAAAAATTTTTTTTTACACAATTTTCCCAGGCTATGTCCAATCTTCCAAGTATCAAACGTGACGGGCGAAAACCTAGAGCTGCTGACGATGTTCCTAAACCTGCTGAAGACGAGGATGCCCTCGCAGGACGACAAGCCGGCCGAGTTCCAGATCGACGACACCTACTCAGTACCGGTAAGATATATATACTAAAGAAAATAATGATATTGTACAAAATCAACAGCACTTTTTAAACGTCAAAATTACATGAAACAGTCTCAAAAACACCCGCCCTTCACCACTGGCTTTTGATTACCCGTAACGACTGCCAAACATGGTGAAATGACAGCCGGCGCCCGGACCCACCAGTTTATCGTGTCTTCCGAAACACGGAAGAATTCGTTATGAAAAGATGGTCACCCATCAACAGACCGACCGCGTCAAGCGTTGTTTAATTTATGATCGATCGATCCGCGAAGCTTTGCCTTAGCCACGAGCTCTTAAAAAAAAAATAAGGTCTAAATTTCTTTAATTCCACCAGGGTGTAGGGACAGTGGTGTCAGGAACTACCCTAGCAGGCGTGATCCGGCTGAACGACACGCTGCTGCTGGGGCCGGACCCGCTGGGCCGCTTCACGCCCATCACCGTCAAGAGCATACACAGGAAGCGCATGCCTGTGCCTGAGGTGCGCGGCGGACAGACTGCTAGCTTCGCACTTAAGAAGGTTAGTAATAATTAATAATGCGGTGTTATTAAACTTTTACACCTATTAAACTGGTCAAGTCTAGCCAAGGTTGCTGGTAAACACTGGATTAGTGGGGGTTGAGGAGAACTTGGAAGTATTTAGACGGTTTGGCAACATGCTAAAAAAAATGTTATATTGTGTAGACAGTTCTACTTTGACATGTTAGCTCGAACCGGTACTAGCTTCCGCAAGAGGTTTCACCTGCGTCCCGTGGGAACTACTCCGCGCACCCGGATAAAAAGTAGCCTATAGCCTTCCTTGATAAATGTGTTAGATAAACACTGAAATAATTTCTCAAATCAGAATGTTTCTGAGGTTAGCGCGTTCAAACAAACTCTTCAGCTTTATATTATGAGTATAAATAGATATTGATGATTTTGAATTAAACGTAAGTTCATCGAAATCCCCCTGTGATTACAGATAAAGCGGTCGCAGATCCGCAAGGGCATGGTGATGGTGTCGCCGGCGCTGAACCCGCAGGCGTGCTGGCAGTTCGAGGGCGAGATCCTCGTGCTGCACCACCCCACCACCATCTCCTCCAGATACCAGGCCATGGGTATGTTGATATAAATCGGTTACTACTTCTTACTTCTGCTAAATTGAACTCGGGATTAAAAGTGCAGATTTTTTAATTATTGTTTGCCTACATAAATAATTTTTTATTCAGGTAACAATACTAAGTGAGGTCAGATGTCATGCCAAAGTCCTAACAGTCTTGCAAAAATAAAAGAAGTGTCAAGCTTTTTTTTATTGGTTATTTATGTGTTTATCTGCCAGTTATGCTGATTCGAGATAAAGATCTGACAAATCATGCCATAGAAAATTAGTAATGTTTTAAAATTTAAAACATTTCTATACCAGGACCTGTTCTGTTTGATAGCTATCCAAAACTTTTGTAAAGCTTGTGAAACTCGCCGTAAATATAACTTTTTTATGATGTTGTGTGCAGTGCACTGCGGCAGTATCCGGCAGACGGCGTCGATAATGTCGATGTCGCGCGACTGCCTGCGCACCGGCGACAAGGCGCTCGTGCGCTTCCGCTTCATCAAGCATCCCGAGTACCTCAAGCGCGGACAGAGAATGGTCTGACATATACTTTACTCTAACTTATATGTAGCAGGAATTGAATGATAGTCTCATATTGGTTAAGAAAAAATTAAGGGAGTGAAAATTATATTGCGCCAGCCCCAAATAGGTGGTAAGAGAGAATAAAGTTAGATTACATAATACATAAATAGAGAAAAATAATTATGATAAAGAATTAATTATGAAAATGTGTAACTATTAAATGTGTAAAGCGTAACAGTTACAGTTGTTTAAACAAACAAAATAATAAATTACACAGCTGTATTTAACATTATGATAACCTCGGCCCCCTTGCAGGTGTTCCGCGAAGGGCGCACGAAGGCGGTGGGCAACGTGCTGCGGCCCGAACCCGCCGCGCTCAAGCAGCCGCCGCGCGCCGCCGCCCGCCACGACCGCCGCCAGCACGACAAGCCCGACGCCATCACCACGCATGTGGTACGTCACTACTTTTACCCAACAATTTCTATTTTTTTTCATTCAAGTTCTGTTCATATTTTCATTAGACAACAGCTCTCTGTATTTCTTTATTAATATGTAAAATATAATTTGTTTTACAGCAAGAGAGTGACGTGACAGCAACAGACTCCCCGTTCGAGGTGCAGGCAGACAAGCGCGGCGCCGCTGCAGGTGGTGCAGCGGGCGGGGGCGGGCGGCGGCCGCGCAAGCGCCACGACAAGCCGCCCGACGCGCCCGCGCTGGCCGCCGCCGCCAACTAGGCGCCCCCTCGCCGTGACTCGCTCGCCGCTCCGCCTATCGACTGCGGCCACTCGAGCTCACAGCCTCCGTACCGCAGCCCGCCCGCTAGGGAACACCTTTATTATCATTCTCCATTCGTGACGGTAGTGCCAGATCGTAAAATACTAAATTACAAATGTTTCAACACTGAAATTTTGAAGGTACTCCTGTAAATATTTTTCTTTATAGCTTTAAGAAATTATTTTTAAATGTTTTATTAGCTTCCCTAGCGCAGCTGTTTCGGTCCAATAGCACTAAAGTTAACGAGAGTACAAGGTACTTAGGTGTCGTGTTTATGCTACATAGATGTAACACATTGCCGTACACTTCCGTACATGATACTGTGTGTTTACTGAATAGTACACACTTATTGACTACGATTACATATTTTTGACTATACTATACCTTTATAAATGGTCTCTAAATGTATCTTGTAAATGTTTCTCATAATTACTGTCAAGATGATAAATATATTTTTAATTGTTCAACAATTTTATCTGCTTATGTGACATATAGTACAACAGGATGAACATGCAAGTTTCTTAACCTCATATTATATTTTATGTTTGGGAATGCCTATTTTGTTGTTAATTAAAATTCAAATTATTTTATGCTAAATTCTTGAAGAATAATTTTGTTTTGGATTTATAATCATATTTTAATTTCCTAGATTATATTGTTTACAACTTGAATGATACTTTTCATTGAGCGAGCAGTCTAGGTTTAGCCAACAGGAGCTCAGTGCAGTTGGTAGAGGTGGCTGGGCCACCGCCAGGGAGCAGAGGGATGAATCTGTTGTACTTTATACTTGGAACTGTTACAAATAATGCAATAATATTATAGTGTTAGTGAGGCTAGCTGCTCTACTTCATATCATAATTCAGTATTTGATTACTTCACAGTACCATTATTATGTGATTTTTGTAGTTTAAGTAAATGAATATTTTTATGGTTTGTTCAGAGTGAGTGAAATAAAACTAGCTCGGATTATCTTTGCAGTATTATTTATTGCCTACAGATGATAAAATTATGGCTAAATATTCATGTAACAGTATAATAGTATTTACTAAAATATCTACATTATTTCTTCAATTGTTTCTTTGCATCCTGAATTCCTTCCTTTAGGTTTTCATTGAATTTCTTTAAAAATGACATGATTCTATTAACTTGTTGTGGATCCAGGCCTGATAACTTCTCCTTTCCTCTGTAGAAGACGGACACTGCAAGCTGTGCAGCGCGCCTCACAGGATATGACTCAGCAAGCTTCTGCACGAGATGTTCATTGTTGGCGAGGTATCTCAGTAGAGCTCTGATAGGCATTGTGCTAAGTGAGATCACTTGAATGATGTTTCAAATGAGCACATATTACGATACTTCTGCAGGAGCTCACGTTTCAGCCGGAGCTGTGTTCTCAAAATTTCAAACTGCTTCAACTGGTCCTGTTTGTTGTAGTCTATGCCAGGTAAACGCTTGATCTATAACAAAACAGACACCTTAGCATTTGTGACTTCTGTTCATCATCAGTTATTATTGGTTATGTAAACTAACCTATATGAACACATCAACTGATATACCTAACTTAGAATGATAAGAGATTTGTAGGGATAGTTACCTGCGCACGCGCTATATCGAACTTTTTCTGTAATTCGAGCACCCTTTGGCTACACTCCTGAGATTCCCTCGCCTTGGCAGAGTTGTCATGGAAGTCCCTCTCGACGCTAAGGAATATAAATATTTACAAAATATATAGTGATATAGAGATAAAACTGATGACGTTTATCTAAAAATAAAGCACTTCTACAAGTACCTTCGTATTATTTCGTAAACAATCGGTAAAAAATCTACATCTACGTCCTGCACAGTAATAGGACTAAAGTTGTTCTGTTCGGAATGATCTGTGTTGTTTTCCATCGTATGAGGGTGGCATGAACTGAACACAAATGAAATAAAAGCACTTGCCTAATAAAACGCTATCAATAAATAAAAAAAGGAACTTTCACAAATATTTCTACCAGATTTTTTACAGTTCGATTGCTTGACAGACCACAAGACAATCAATCAGTGACAGTTACCAAACCTGACACATGTCACACAAATCACAACGACAGTTCCACTCGGGGCTACCATCATCACCATAATACCAACGCTATGAATTACCTGCTCGCAAATGATGCTGAAGATTGGGTTTCCTGAAGGTGAAATTATGTTTATAATATTTTGAATTACTTGTTTATTTATGTTATGTTATTGTTTAAGTAAAAAATAAGATGCTTCCTTGAATTTTAGCCATCCGATATTTTTTGAATTTTACAAATCACTCATAGCTGTCACTGTCACTGCCAACTTGTCAAATCCAGAAATGGTTTGATCTGGTGAAGCATTGTTTATTGTGTGAGTTTTAATTATAAGAATACAGTAAAATGGATGAAGTTGCGAAACTAGAGCATCTTTCTTTGGTGTCAAAAGTCTGTACAGAGCTGGACAATCATTTAGGATTAAACGATAAGGATTTGGGTAAGTTCAGCTTTCATATTCTAAAGTATTGCTTGGTGTCCTCATTACGCTATATTTCGTCTTCAGGCTTTATTTTCACGATTAGCTGTCTTAAAATGACTTATTCAGTGAATATAATCACTCCCTATTTGAGTAAAAATTCCATAAGACTATATAACTCTATACTGGAGTTTCTTCGAGGAGTTGTTTATGAACGCGTGTATATTTCCAACTTAAATAACTTAACAATGCATTTACGTACATATTGATACAAGTTTGTTTGTGTTACTCCACCGAAACGAACACCTAAAAAGAAGATAGAAATTCTCTTCCTTTGTTTCTTTTCATGTATGTACATTTCTATAGTTTTCATCATTAATATTTCACCATTGAGTGCAACAACTAGGTTACTACTGCGCCTGTGTTTTTCACTAGTATATCAAAACAATTTTTATATAAAAAGAAAATAGTCAGTAATATAAAATAACCACTTTTTACTAAGTGGAACCCAAGGAACAGTTAGTTTGTGAACGGAGAACTGAGTTCTGAGTTTGCTATGTCAATCTTTAATATGTTTCATTTTTTCTTTTACAGCTGAATTCATTATTGACATAGCTGACAAAAATCCTACATTTGATTCATTCAAGAAGGCACTTATTGAAAATGGAGCTGAGTTTTCAGATTCTTTTATGACAAACTTATTACGTATCATACAGCATATGAAACCTAGCAACACAACACAGAAAGCTGAGACTAGTCATGAACATTCAAATCCACTTGCCAATAAGTTTCCAGGACTGGCTATCCCCAATGAGAAGCCTCCCAAATTCTCTTCAGATGAAGAAAGTGAGGAGGAAGATGAGAAGGCAACCAAAAGACTTACAGCTAAAGAAATATTCAAGGATGAGACAAAGGTTAAATCAAGTGATGCTGTGGTTGATCAAGCAATGGCTGAGTTAGAAGCACTAGCTCCATCACAAGGTGGTCCTGGGAAAGAACCCTCCAAAAAAGACATTCCTAAGGAAGATATAAAAAAGAGGGAAAGAAGCCACAGTAGAGATCGCAAAGATGTCAGTAGGAGAAGGGAAAGATCTAGAGAGAGAGACAGGGATAGAAAAAGTAGGCGTAGCAGGAGTAGAAACAAGAGAAGTAGTAGTAGGGATAGAAGGAGTCGCAGTAGAGATAGGCGAAGTCGCAGTAGAGGTCGTAGGAGTAGAAGTCGTAACAGGGACAAAGACAGAAGGAAGCGATCCAGGAGCCGCCCCACCTCCAGCCGTCACAGGTCTAGAGACAGGCATAGAAGATCCAAGTCTAGAGGAAAAACATCTCCATCCAGAGGAAGAACATCTCCGGCCAGAGGGAAGAGATCTCCATCTAGAGAAAGAGAACATAAATATGGTGACTATGGCAAGAAGTCTAGGAAGAGGAGTCCTGAGGTTGAAATGAGTGATGATCCTGAACCAGGGAAGGTAAGTAACTGAATTTTTGTCTTGAACCAGTTAGCATGTCAGCTAACTATGACTTTATAATCTTGACTTATTATTTTCATGGTTATTATGTATTAATTTGAAAAATTGTATTTGATTAAATCATTTATTTTTTAGATCTACAATGGCAGAGTGGCAAACATCGTACCATTTGGTTGCTTTGTACAAATTGAAGGTGTAAGGAAAAGATGGGAGGGCCTGGTGCATATCTCACAGCTGAGGTCAGAGGGCCGAGTGACCAATGTCTCTGATGTTGTCAATAGAGGAGACAAAGTCAAGGTAACATTTTTAAACCACATAGTTCAAACATAAGAATTACCTTTTTTAAATAATATCTTCTAAACACGCTTTCTTGTTTGTTGTTTTAGGTGAAAGTATTATCAGTGACTGGACAGAAAGTGTCTCTCACCATGAAGGATGTGTGTCAAGAAACTGGCAAAGATCTGAATCCAGCATCACATGCACATTTGGAGGTGAGTTTAATACAAAATCTGATTTCAATTTGGAATTCGGCTATTGTAAAAGTAAAATGTACAAGGTTGTAAATCATATTTTATGAATTTTTAGGCTGAACGCGAAGGTCGTAATCCAGATCGTCCCCCACCGAACGCCACAGTTTTGGCGGGTCTGCAGGGCGGTCTCGACCCTGACGAAGATTCGAGTCGGAAGAGAGTCACCAGGATCTCCAGTCCTGAAAGATGGGAAATTAAACAGGTGAGTTTTGTTACTAACATATTCTACTTGTATACAAAAATAACTTGAGTACCTAACTAAAATATAACTAATTTCTTTATGCAGATGATATCATCAGGAGTAATAGACAAAAGCGAGCTACCCGACTTTGACGAGGAGACAGGTCTATTACCAAAGGACGAAGATGGCGAAGCTGACATTGAGATCGAACTCGTTGAAGAAGAACCTCCATTCTTACAAGGTCACGGGCGTGCTCTACACGACCTGTCGCCAGTCAGGATTGTCAAGAACCCTGATGGCTCTTTAGCTCAAGCTGCCATGATGCAATCTGCTCTATCTAAGGAGAGGAGGGAACAGAAAATGATACAAAGAGAACAAGAGATGGAGAGCTTACCCATGGGACTAAACAAGAACTGGATAGATCCCCTCCCAGAGAGTGACGGCAGAGCATTAGCCGCCAACATGAGAGGTACTGGCATAACTCCTCAAGATTTACCAGAGTGGAAGAAGCACGTGATAGGCGGGAAGAAGTCCTCATTTGGCAAGAAGACCAACTTATCACTTTTAGAACAGAGGCAGTCACTGCCTATTTATAAGTTGAGGGATGAGTTGACAAAGGTATGTACGGAGACATTTTTACTTTACCTACGAGATTTTTTTTATCTGAAATTATTGATTAATATTATATTTTCTTTTAGGCGGTAGCCGACAACCAAATCCTCATAGTAATCGGAGAGACAGGGTCAGGTAAGACGACACAAATCACCCAGTACTTAGCGGAGTGTGGTCTGACAGCGCGGGGCAAGATCGCGTGCACGCAGCCGCGTCGTGTGGCCGCCATGTCGGTCGCCAAACGCGTTGCCGAAGAGTTCGGGTGTCGCCTGGGGCAGGAGGTCGGGTATACCATCCGATTTGAAGACTGCACCAGTCCTGAGACAGTTATCAAGTGAGTGTTTGTGATTTTCAAATTTTTATTCAAATATGCGTTTCAATATTCTCTTTTAGCTCTCCCATTCACACAGTAACATAGTCGAACTTTTATAAAAATGTACGTGCTCGTATTTCTCTCGTCTTACGCCCAGATTATGACACGCGCTAATTAATAAGATCTAAATTTTTTTTAGTTGTGTATTAACTTCAATGTTACGTATTCCCTCAGGTACATGACAGACGGTATGTTGCTCCGCGAGTGCCTCATGGACCTCGACCTGAAGACCTACTCCGTCATCATGTTGGACGAGGCTCACGAGCGTACCATCCACACGGACGTACTCTTTGGTCTACTCAAACAAGCCGTTCAGAAACGACCAGAACTCAAACTGATCGTTACTTCAGCTACTTTAGACGCTGTCAAATTCTCGCAGTACTTCTTCGAAGCACCCATCTTCACAATCCCCGGTCGTACTTTCCCGGTCGAAGTTTTGTACACCAAAGAACCTGAAACTGATTATCTTGATGCATCCCTTATAACAGTGATGCAGATACATTTGAGAGAGCCTCCCGGTGATATTCTGCTGTTCTTAACTGGTCAGGAAGAAATTGATACAGCATGTGAGATTCTGTATGAGAGGATGAAGTCTCTAGGTCCCGATGTACCAGAACTGATCATCTTACCGGTGTACTCAGCGTTGCCTTCGGAAATGCAGACGCGTATCTTCGAGCCTGCCCCTCCTGGCTCCAGGAAAGTCGTCATAGCTACCAATATTGCGGAAACTTCGCTGACCATAGACGGAATTTATTATGTTGTCGATCCTGGATTTGTGAAGCAGAAAGTTTATAATTCGAAAACTGGAATGGACTCTTTGGTTGTGACGCCTATTTCACAGGTATGTAACCGTTTATAATGTTTTATTTAATTATTATTTAGCACTTGTGACTAAATTGGTTTTGGTACTTTTGCAGGCAGCGGCTAAACAGCGTGCGGGTCGTGCGGGCAGGACGGGCCCGGGCAAGTGCTACCGGCTGTACACGGAGCGAGCCTATAGAGATGAAATGTTGCCCACACCGGTGCCTGAGATACAGCGCACCAACCTCGCTACCACTGTACGTACCACGATTTAATTTATCGAACTTTAAATTAAATTAAAATTCTGATCAGTTTCAAAACCACGAAAGAATTTTGTACTAAGTATATGTCTATTTGAAATATTTTTATTTGATGTCCAGTTGTATTAGATTGGCTATCAGATTCAGATTTCTTGACATAATAGCTGTTGTTTTTTTATGTCTTAATGTTGTGTTCTATGACGTCATAAACCACGTTTGTGTTCAGGTGCTGCAGCTGAAGACGATGGGCATCAACGACCTGCTGCACTTCGACTTCATGGACGCGCCGCCCGTCGAGTCCCTCATCATGGCGCTAGAACAACTGCACTCCTTGTCAGCTCTCGATTCTGAGGGCTTACTCACTAGGCTCGGCCGCAGGGTATGTCTGAAAACAAAATACGAAAATTTAAATCCCACAAATATTATAAATGCGAAAATTCGTATGTGTGGATGTATGTTTCTCTGTCACTAAAGCTCCTGATATGACTAAGTAATATAGCTTGTATGTCAGAACAACATATAGACTTTTTATACTGGTGCGGGGTAATTCCCTCAGGAAACGGATGAAACCGCTGGTAGAAGCTGATGAAAAATAAAACAAAGCTTTAGTACTCTAGTAACAAAATGTAACATTTTTATTCCAGATGGCGGAATTCCCTCTTGAGCCGAACCTTTCAAAGATCTTAATCATGTCGGTAGCACTCCAATGTTCCGACGAGATCCTCACAATAGTGTCAATGCTGAGCGTTCAAAACGTGTTCTATCGACCCAAAGACAAGCAGGCACTGGCTGACCAGAAGAAGGCGAAGTTCAACCAGCCGGAAGGAGATCACCTCACGTTACTGGCCGTGTACAACAGCTGGAGGAATAATAAGTTCTCTAACGCGTGGTGCTATGAGAACTTCGTGCAGATACGCACGCTGAAGCGGGCGCAGGATGTCAGGAAACAACTGCTGGGCATTATGGATAGGTAAGTTGTGATTTTTATTTACCCTTTGTCAGGTTATTGTTGAACAAGACCAAGATGGTTGACGCGCGTTGGGAAAGGCCTTTGTTCAGCAGTGGACGGCGGCTACGATTTGATTCTAATATGATGAGTATGAAAGTGACTATCTAGATCGTCCTGACAAACCGTGGAATGCTATTTTTTATTCCTCAAAACTATTAGGGTCTGTTTCAGAGGTTCCAGATAAAGTTCTAGAAAGCTATCTGACAGATAATTCCAACGAAATGTTTTTAATCTTGACTACTTCTCTTTGGCTGTCTGTCAGGTAGCTATCTAGAACATTATCTGGAACCTCTGTAACTGGCCCTTATTTTAATCGCTTATGCACAAAATAAAAATACAATTTATAATTTTACAGACACAAACTGGATGTGGTGTCCGCGGGCAAGAACACAGTTCGCATTCAGAAGACTATATGTTCCGGTTTCTTCAGGAATGCCGCTAAGAAGGACCCGCAGGAGGGGTACAGGACTCTCGTCGACAGCCAAGTCGTTTATATACATCCTTCTAGCGCGCTCTTTAATAGGCAACCTGAATGGTAAGCATTTTCAGCTATCGGCAAATTTTATGGCGGTTCGCAGCGTACTTCCGAGCCCAGACACGCATGTGGCTATACTCGTTGGGGTCTCTCACTTACACGACAGGCTCAGACATGCTATCTAATGATGGTTTCAGTGCAGAAACTCTCCTTATGATCCGAGCCGCCATTAAGTTTGACACAAGCTATACTTTGAATACTCTAATTAAAAATGTGCTCTATTTCAATATACTAAAATATAAATTTGCTCAACAGGGTCATCTACCACGAGCTCGTCCAGACTACAAAGGAGTACATGCGCGAAGTCACCACCATCGATCCTAAATGGCTGGTGGAGTTCGCGCCAGCATTCTTCAAGTTCTCCGATCCTACCAAACTGTCCAAATTCAAGAAGAACCAGCGACTGGAGCCTCTGTACAACAAATATGAAGAACCCAACGCTTGGAGAATATCTAGAGTTCGCAGGAGAAGGAATTAATTTTAATTATCTGCTGCATAAATTGACACAAATCAATAATTAAATTGATATGAAATGTGCTCTTTTTTTTCTTGAAATAATATATCGTCAATAAGCCTATCCATATATCCTAGCCTATCCTCTTAGTGTCAGTATGAGATTTTAAAATGCGGAATGTACAGACAGCACATCAAGTTACCACAATCTGTGATTTTTTTCAGTAGATTTTCAACCTTATCACAATAGCGGAAGGTTAATGTTCGGTTGGTTGGTTTGTCAGATTCGGATAGGTTGACCTGAGCTGTCGTCTGTTTATTTTGAAATGAGAGTGTGCGATAACCATAGTAGCCGTCTACTACTACCGTACTAATATTACAAAGCTGAAGAGTTTGTTTGTTTGAACGCGCTAATCACAGGAACTACTGGGCCGATTTGGACAATGTTTTCAGTGTTAGAAAGCCCATTTATTGAGGAAGGCAGTAGTTCCCACGGGAAAGTGGGTGAAACCGCTGGCGGAAGCTAATAAAAAAAAAATGTCTGATATATTCAGTCAGATTAAAGTAAATATGGGCCTTATAGCCCAGCATTTAAATGGGCCCAATCACTATACTACCAGAGAAAGTCTCCTGATTCGTAGTAAGAGAACTCTATTCGTTTCTTGTCGTCGTGTCTTATGGTATTCGGCCACCGATATGATGCTAATTTCAAAAATACGGAATGGAGAGTGTAAGTAAACCTACTTTCCTAATTTGTATAATTCCTCTTTGATATTGACAAAAAATAAAATATTACGTTTCGTTGTCAAGTAGTAATCAGTATTGAATCAGTGTCATTCTATCCACGATGTAACTAAACGCTAATGTCAAAGTTAGAATCTGTGATAGGGGATTTTACTAAAAATAAGTAAATTTCTTGGAGAAAATGAGCTGAAATAGTCTAATTACTTGCGTAATATTTTTGGTAATTCTACTCAAAACTTTGCAAAATAAAACTGAAGAGCCATGGACTTCTTTTCGGAAATTATCGGCGAAACTGTGATCCTTGGAATAGACAGTCTTATTTTGGGGTTTTGTGTGAAACAGCTGAGTAAATGTAAACATATCCTGAATGCCTTACAGGTAAACACATAGCATTGAGTACTCATCGTTAGAAATCTTGTGTAAATATAGCCATATTTCAGGAATGCACATATGTCTGTAACATGGTTAGATCACTATTGAATATTATTTACTTTGGTCAATTTAATTCCTCCCCCGTCCCTTCAGATTTTCTTTTTTTTTACCAATTAATTGAGCCTCGAATTAATGCTTCAGTAAGGTAAATAAATAGTCCAAGACAAACAGCCATATAACAAAGCCAACCTGATTTACAGACGGCTCCAGTACTGGACATAGACCAGACATTAAACAAGGAAATCAACAAGTACTCCAACAACACCATCCCATATGTGGTGATCAGGGGACTGGTGAAGCCTCTGGGCAATCCCATCACAAGCAACTATAACAACTCTGTCACTGGTGTAGTACAGAGGTAAGGCTATAATGTTATATACTAGCGTCCAACCGCATCCCAAGGAAAGTAAGAAAGAAAAACCATTTATTTCACTCAAAGAGATGCAAAAGACAACAAACATATAATACATACTATAAAAAAAAAACTATGGACATAAAAACAGCAGTTGCCTGCGTAATGTGTGAAAAGGGTAAGTGCAACAGTGCTGGTTTTCACCGCTGACCCTCATGTCCTTGCCTCGGATAAACAATAAGTACTGCACAGGCAGGGATAAAAAGTAGCCTGTATGCTATTCTGATATAAGTACAAACCCATATTACTGCCAAGTTTTATCTAAATCTGTTCAATAGTTTTTGTGTGATGGAGTAACAGACATACATCCCCACAAACTTTTGTATTGATAATGTTAGTAGAGAGAATAGAATTTCATACCTATATAAACAAGTGTAATTAATTAAGATAATGTACAACTAGATAACATACATGATAAACAAATTTTCAGACTAACTATCAAAGAGCATGTGATAGCGAGGACATCAGCGGGCTTCTGGTCAGACCAGACCCGCACAATACATGAGGTGTGCAACTCTACACCATTTGTGCTCAGCAATGGGAGGTACAGCATTGAGGTGGTGGATGCTCTTGCTGCAGAGTTACTTGGTAAGATTGACAATAAGTTAAGATTATACTTTGATATTGTTCCCATTATTCCCATATTTCATAAGAAGGTACTGACATAGTTTTAGGAATAATAGTTTCAAGGCTGGACTTTTTTGTTAAAGAAACAAAACAGCTTATTCTGTTTGTTATAATTTATTGTAAATAAATCAGGTTCATACTTATTCATTGAATTGTAAATTGGGTAGAATTTATAATCCAAATAGGAAATTATTAATCAGTTCTCTCACTGTGTTGTTTCACGATGAGCTGTATTGCAATATTGTGAATGGTCTACTAGCGACCGCGAACCTAGTACTGTTAATAATTGATTTCTTGTTGTGTAGCAGCAAGCCGTCATGCTCCCTTAGACGGTACTGCTTGCGGTAGCGTCGGCGGTCGGGTTGCCTCCCTCCCTCAAAAATGTGCGAGGGGGGCGATGGCTGATCCTCGCGTTATGCTCGTGAACGGGTGCTGCTTGTGGTACCAGGTCGTCTTGCTGACTGCATATGCTTTCACTCGTAGTTAATATAATAAATGCGTGATTAGGTACTTATGGTACGAAGTCTGGTCCTAGTTCACCGTTTCATTTGTTAAGGTTGTAGATGTATAACCATAAAACCATTCCACATGTGGGTGGGCACACTTCAAAGCTATACCTATGTTCACCGAATGGAGGCATTATAGTTCTTTTATTTAACCATTTTTTTTT